>JAUZSU010139501.1:0-15685 GCA_034780255.1 Parotocinclus maculicauda | reverse complement strand
CTCTCCACCCTGGGATTGAACCCGGGACCTTCTTATTGTGAGGCAGTGGTGCTACCCACCGAGCCACCGTGCTGCCCATATAAACTGTCAAGCCTGAAGATGTTAATAATATTGCTGTTAATGTACTGTCCATTCTCCTGGCAGGAGGATGCTGTGCAGCGTGCTCGGCAAGAGGAGGAAAAGAGGAAAGAAGTGACCTCCCACTTTCAGCTCACACTAAACGACATCCAGGCGCAGATGGAGCAACACAACGAGCGCAACGCCAACTTACGGCAGGAGAACATGGAGCTGGCTGAGAAGCTCAAGAAGCTAATAGAGCAGTATGAGCTACGGGAGGAGGTAAATGAATGGACTCTGAATAAAAGAGTTTTTGTTTAGTATCAGAGCTTTAATGAACAGGGTTGCTTTGAATTGAACAGCATTTATTTAAACAAACAAAAAATAATAGTAACGAACCTTTTTCGGACGTACAGTATTTTCTGAATTATGTGCTAAACATGCAACGGCAGGATTTATTATACACTGCTCACAAAAATTGGGGGACATTTCATTTTGAATTATCCCTTCTTTTTTGTGAGCGCTATAGTTTGCCTACGCATCTATTTTCACACTTAAAAACAAAAGTTCTTGAACGTTACTGTCCTCAGTAGTTATTTGAGAACCTGGGTCATTTTTTCTGGGTCTTTGTGCTATTTTTTTGTTCCAGGTTCAGTGAGCTGGGTTTGTCTGACCTTTGTTTTCTTTTACAGCACATAGATAAGGTTTTCAAGCACAAAGATCTGCAGCAGCAGCTGGTGGATGCAAAGCTGCACCAGGCCCAGGCGCTGCTCAAGGACTCTGAGGATCGGCATCAGAAAGAGAAAGAGTTTGTGAGTTTACAAATATGCTTTTGCAGTAAGACTGCACATAATGTATTGTATTATTATTATTTTAATAGATTGATTTAATTGTTTTTTTTACTTGATTAATTTATCACAATTAAGCTAAGCAAAGTATATTTTGTTTCAAGGCTGGAATTCTCTTTTCTGTCAGCAGTCATAAGGATTTGCTCCTCACTACACTGCTCACAAAAATGTGGGGATATTTCAATACGAATATAAAGCGATTAAAAAGGTTTTTGATTTTATTTCGTTAAACGAGATAAAAAAACAAATAAAGACAAAGAAATTAGTTATTTAAACTCAATTATTGTGATTTGAGTAGGAAGTGAGATATTCATGGGGGTGAACAAAAGAATGTCAAACTGGACGAGAGTGCCTCACACTGACAGTGATGGGGCATGGACTGGATCATTGTCCAGCAGTTCTTGAGGGATCCTCTTCGGATGGATTTTGAAATGTCTACAAATTTTTTTTAAACATTGTAGTTTTCTGAAATTCAGACGTCAATAAGATTAATTGAAGACACTTATTTCCTATTATTTTCAAGACCCAGGCCTGGAGTAATATGGAGTTAAAATAATTGCTTATTTTAAACTTTTGCGTGTGTGGGCCATGAGAAGTAATGTAAACGACGTCTGTCTAACGGAAACACGTTCTGTATGTATATAATCCTAATATACTGCTCACAAAAATTACAATTTTAAAATGAAATATGCCCTAATTTTTGTGAGCAGTGTATATTAATCTTAAATGGGTAGTAGAAGTAATCAGGACTTACATTTCTGTCTTGGTAAAATGCTTTAAGATGCTTTCATGTCACATATTGATGTGTAGCAGTGGTACTGTTATGATAACCCAGTCTGCTCTTATTAGTCCTGGTTATTTTTCTTGTATATTATACATAATGGTAATTCTCAGTTCTTTCATGTGATTTCCTGTTATCAGTAATGTTAATAATAACGCTGATGAATATGATGATTACTTTATGTATTACATAAGCCTGCAGATGAAAACTAGCTTGTTTGACACATTTGCATTCCAGGTTAGCGATAACTAATGTAGTCTATTTTGCATATATGTATATGCAATATTAAGTAATTAATTAATTTTTCTCCTGCACAGCTGCTAAAAGAGGCGGTAGAGTCACAAAGGATGTATGAACTAATGAAGCAGCAGGAGGTTCATTTGAAACAACAGGTAAGGATCTTTGGCTTCCATTAGAGCTCTGTGATCAGGTATTCTGTTTTTATACAGTACAGATAGTCCTCGATTTACAATGGGGTTACGTTCTGGTAACCTCACTGCAAAGTGATTGTATTGCAAAGTGTGAAGTTTAATATGTACTGTATATATCATATCATATCCCTTAAAAGGCTTAAAACACTCATCACATAATTATCACTAACACATAACCTGTTTTAATAGAAAGTACACTGCTAATATAAATGAGGGGATATTTCATAATGAATATAAAGCGAATAAAAAAGCAAATGAAATGTCAAAGTCCTTTGATTTTGGAAATTAGATGAAAAACTCATTTATCATGATTGATTAGTAAGTGATATATTCATAAGGGTGAACAGAAACATGTCAAACTGGACGAGAGTGCCCCCACAATGTCTGTTCAATAGGGTGTATGGTCACCCAAGACTGCCAAAACACACTTACAGTGATGGGGTATGGACAGGATCAGATTGTACAGCAGTTCTTGTGGGATCTTCTTCATATTCATTTTAAAATAATCCCCTCATTTTTGTGAGCGGTGCATTTGAAATATGTATTTCTATATAATAATATTAATGTGTATTATATGTGTATTACTGCTGCTCAGCTACTAGCTGCTGCCAGGATACCCAGAACCTGCTGGAGAATATCGTGCTGCATAGCATTTGCTTGAGGATCATGGAGTTTTAAAATTCATTGTGGTTTCTGCTGAATGATTTAATAGATTCTCGTTGTAAAGTTGCAAACAAATGTCGTCTTTAAATAGAAACGTCTTTAAATTTGTATTCCGTTTCCCTGTTTACCTTTCAGTTATCTTTGTACACCGAGAAGTTTGAAGAGTTTCAGAACACACTGTCCAAAAGCAACGAGGTCTTCACAACCTTCAAACAAGAGATGGAAAAGGTAATGATATCTAATGGTGGAATTAGAAATGTTATCATTGTGTTTATGATAAGACTTTGAAAAACTTGAACGACTTGTTCAAAATAAATGCAAGGCTTTACAATGACCGAGTAAAGCAGCAGGAGTTCCATCCTGTATTCGCGCCCAATTTGGTTTCCCTACAGTAAGATGATTGTAGCGATTGCAACGGATTCCCTGTATTAAAAAAATTGTGTGCGTGTGTTCAGTTTAACTTCAGCTTTGGGTTTAATCTGCTTGGTAGCTTTTATCAGGGCTGATATAAAAACATGTAGTGTAGGAAATATTAAATTGTTTAAATTGCGCCAGTTTCATTGCATTACTCACATTTTCTTGAAAAAATGGACTTTTTGAATAAAGTACTACACGGCCAAAATAGTGGACACTAGAATATATTTTAGACTTATGTTAGGAAACATGTCATGGGAAATTTGGGTACATTTGATGGGCCATTTCCAGTCCCTGTTGTAACTCTGTAACCTTATCAGTTCATAATCAAGTCTCTTGAGTTAAAGCATGTGTGTGCTGTTATACTGGTGTTCATTACAGAAGGTCATGTGTGTGTTGGTGCATTTGTGCGTCTTTTAGATGACAAAGAAGATTAAGAAGCTGGAAAAGGAAACTACTATGTACCGATCGCGGTGGGAGAGCAGTAACAAAGCCCTTCTGGAGATGGCAGAGGAGGTATTGGTGTTACTCAGATTGTTGAATACTTATTATATTTATTTATATGAAATATTATCTTAAATAAATATTATCTAAGCATTTGTATCTATAGCTAAGCATCTCTATGCTCTTTTATATTTATAAAAATATCTGTTAATATAAGAATTATATATACAGTATCTCCCAAAAGTGAGTACACCCCTCACACTTTAGTCAATATTTTATATTATATTTTCTCATGGAGCAACACTGTAGATATGCCACTTTGATACAATGTAAAGTAGTCAGTCTACAGCTACTGTGACATACTGAAGCAGAGGATGATCCCCCTCGTTTTAGAAACTGGGCTGCAAGGCAGCATTTCAACATGATAACAACCCATTACCACGACGGCCACTGATTTGTTAAAGCAACAGGTTAAAGGTCAAGCGTGTCTCTAGACCTAAACTCTATTGAGCATATGTTGAGGAGTGCAAGCGTGATGATCTGTGATGCCATCATGCAGGAGTGGAAGATTTATTCCAGTGGCAAACTGTAAAGCTCTAGTGAACTCCATGGCCCAAAGATTTAAGGCAGTGCTGGAAAATAGTGGTGGCCACAAAAAATAGCTACACTTTGGGCACAATGTGGCCATTTTCACTTAAAGGTGTACTGACTTTTACATTTAAAACTTACACTGTTATAGAAGCTCTAGACTGTCTACTTTACTTTGCATCAAAGCGTCATATCTTCAGTGTTGTCCCATGAAAAGATGAAATAATAACAGATGTCAGGGGTGTACTCTCTTCTGGGAGGTGTGTGTGTGTGTTACTCCGTTATTACAGCAACTGTAACGCTCCTAATTTCACTTTCTGCAGAAAACCCTTCGTGATAAAGAACTCGAGAGCTTGCAGGTGAAGGTACAGAGGCTGGAGAAGCTGTGTCGTGCCCTGCAGATCGAACGCAATGAGCTAAGCAAAAAAGTTCAGGACCTCAATAACCCTGCGGAAGGACGGGGCCCGGTGACGGAGGATGAGTCATGCCAACCGGCTATAGACTCAGCGGAGGGTAGCCCTACCCATCCAAATAGCCCAGAGCCAGAGACTCCGGGCAGCCCTCACCCTCAGGCGTGTGACTGCAGTACAGCACAGGAGGCTGAGCTGCAGTGAGAGGCATGTTCATCCTAGGACTGAGGTAACGTCTCACCAGGCACCAGGAACTCCTCACGATCTCCCCGCAGCTCTCCGTCTCCCAGCGGCTCCTCCGCCAATGGGCCTTCCATTCGGTCAGGGAAGATTGTGCCTTCGAGATGCTGTGTTTTTACCTTTCAGTTTTCCTTTGCGTTCCTTTATTACACTTTTCGTTTGCTGTTTGTGGTCCCTCATATTTAACCAGGCACGAAGCGCAGACGCTGCTTCAGAGTGAGTCTTGAAACTGTCTGGATTGGTCTTTTATATCAGGCCAAATTTCCCTCTTTGTTAAACACACATAAGCTCACATTAACAATACAAAACATCACGAAAAAACACGAGCTGGATTGATCCGAATTCTAAATATGCATTGTCTAGTTGTCTTGTCTGGGTGGGTTTTGTAGTTTTTGTTTTTGCAATCGGCGATATTGTTTTCTCTGGTTCTTTTTATATACTTAAAGGTGCCGATGAGGTAATAAAAATGATGTATGGTTGAAAAATTAGAATTTTATTCTAAAGCTTCTAGACTTGCTGATCTGGAGTCAACCCCAGTGGGGCGCACACACTCTGAGAGAATGATTGTGGATTGTTTATTAATATTATTATTTATACGCATTGTCAGTTATACAGTTATCGATCATTCACACTCCCACATATGGCTAGTTTTGAGTAGCCAGTCCACCTCCAGGCATATTTTTGGGAGACCGGAGCAGTTCTGAGCACCTGAAGGAAAGCCCATGTGGACACTGCCAGGCTCAGTAAACAGCAGTTCCTGAGAGACTGGGTTTGAGTCCTGGACGTAAATGGAGCGATCTTTATGGAACCCTGGTGTGTGCCTGCGCCTTCTGGGTTTGGCTCCAGTCCTTCCCTTAGTACTCTGACCTGGATCGGCATGCAAAAACAAGATGCGTTTCTAATCAGAAACAGTGTGGAACGATGCACATACTGATTAGTACAGAACTGTATGTTTAGCATCCGGTATAAATCTGAAGACGTAAGCACAGGACATCAGCAGTGCTTGCACTAAGGAGCCTGTAGGGCGGCAGAAGATTGATCTTTGGTTGGTTGTTCAACATCTTCCACACTTTTCCTATTTCAGTTTAATGCATCGTAAAAATATACATTGTAAGACTTCATCTTGCTTTGTGTCATTGCTGTGTATTACGGCCATAGTGAATGTCAAATTGAATTGGTGTCTGTCACAACAAATACTTGTATTAGTAATAACATTACTGAATGCCACATCAGCAATTTCTGAGCCCGCCACTGCCGAGACTTTGGTTGAGGTTCCAGCGGTGCCTTCTGACTGGCACAGACACATGATTTTATGTTTAGAGAGAGTCACTAAAACAGTTGGACAGTTTCACATTCTTTAATTTTCCCCATCTTGGTGTAGAACTAAATATGCAATGGGGTGGATGATCCCTTGTCTGGCATTCCCCTACTCAGGCAGTCCAGTCATGCCTGTTTAACACCCAACTTGACCAGAAGGCACTACCATGAAATATTGGTATTGGACCGTCGTGCCACCCAAACGCTGTTCCTGTTTGGACCCCGCTTCTCCTGGCCAGATTCATGTGGGATTATGTAGGCCGATATTCTCTGGGCTATAAAAACCACCGTTTTGATTCCTTAGTTTGAATATGTTTGTTCTTTAAGAACTTTATCCTGTATTGTTTTTTTAAGATCATTCCAAACTTCGCTTCTTATATAATGTCCAAGTCTTAAAACTTGAAGTCATTCGGACAGGTTTTTTGTTTTATCCGCTCCCAAATGGAAGATCTTGACTCTAAGCATTTAAAGGACCATTATTTTTAACATGCGTAATGTCACTAATATACTGTACATTATGGAAGTCTTTCGTTTTCTGTCCAGTTTGCTGTGTGAAAAGGTTAAATAAGGAGATTGTAACATGCAAAAACTATGCAATTCGAATGAATTCCATCCCTCTTTACCGCCTAAAAGGTCTAGAAGATGAATGTACACTACTGTAACCTCATTGTGGCTTCAGACTAATCATGTTTTTTTGGTCTGCTTTACACCCGACGAGCACATACTTTAGGGCAACGTTAACCTGCGTTCTCGTCAGTTCCTCTTGTGTCGGCTCTTGCATATTTTACACGATAACTTCAATCCTCATTTCCTCAACTGGACACACCCACTGTTTTTAATGGTACCAAAGATTTTTCTGTTGGGTTTAATTTTTTCACACCCTGTAAACGTTTGAAAATTAAAGGAATTCCACCGAATCTGAGGGTCTGGTCATAAATTAACAGTTTAATTAGTTGCTAAAATTATTTAAGAACGTGTGTTTGTTTTATTTGAATAGTCCTTAATCTTCCCCATTTTGTCTATGATTAGATGTGGCAGTTAGGTGTGCGATATTTGGGGGATTTTGTATCCTCAGACTGTCCTAGCACCTAAACTGGTCAATAGGCACCACCGTTAAATATGGGTCACTGTGGTGATGGGTTAGCATTTTAGACCACTGTTCCATCCAAATACTGAGTTATTAGTCAACTTTGCATCTTCTGGTCAGGGCCATCAGGTGGCTGTAGACTAGAATTAATTGGGCATAAGAAAATAGCTCAGTGGATAGGACACCGGTGTACCACAATGCCCTGTAAACACATCACCCAAACTTCTTGTTGCCAGTAAAATCTGAGTTTGAACCAAGTTTGAACCAAAGTCCTTAGGACATAATGGTTCTTAAATCTGAGCCACAGGAACTAGTTAGTACTTCTTGCTCAAAGGATCGTTTAGGGCTGCCAATAGTGTGACAATAATAAACAACAAACTGCTTCATTATCTCCAGTCCAGGCTGGAAAATACCCATATCTACACTGCTCACAAAAAATAGGGGCTATTTCAATACAAACAATCCCCTAATTTTTGTGAGCAGTGTATAAGAAGTAATGTTGTTAAGCGTCAATAATATTTCCTGTTTCAAAACTTGACAGACTTGACCACCAGTGGCCAGAGTGCTGGTTCAATTCAGGACACGTTCACCTCTGTCTGCTTAATTAGGAACGTTAATACACTGCTGTGTATGTCCAAATGAGGCACTAATTCTTGGGCTGGATCCAATCATTTTATGTATACCAATATAGATTCAATAACAAAATACTAAAACATAAGGCTTTACTCAATGATAGCGGGTGCGAAGTGTAAACATCCTAAACGTCATTGTGTGATTTATCACCATGTCTGCAGCCCTCCATTAGAGATGTAGCTAAGAAGGTAAAGTTTCTGGTTTCCCACGTTTTAACCCCAGTCGTCCTGCCCAGGATCAATTCAATTTAAATGTATCTATATGGGGCTTTTTAAAATATCATATTATCCTAAAAGGCCAATCCCAAGTTGAGCAAGCCTAGGGCGACAGTGGCAAGGAAAAACTCCCTGAATGTGGTAGGAAGAAACCAGGACTCAACAAGGGACCCATCCTCCATGGGTGGCCTAGATGTTAATTAAATAAATACTTAAAAGTATTGAAATTATAGTGAAATTATAGCAAAAAAATTATAGCACAATTCGGTAAATAATTTAAATACATAAATCAACAATACAAATTAAATTAGGAATAAAATAAATGAACTAAATTATAAAACAAAATAGATTATAAAATGAGTCCTCAGTGGGAGGTCCTTGGAGGCACATCGTCTCCTAATAACTAAACGATGGAGGGAGTTCCTGCACTCTGGTGGGACTGGGTCCTGTTGACGAAGACCAGTAGAGTGATGCTGAGCTGAAAGAACATCTATGTGTGTGTGTTGGCACCATAGTTTTGTAAAGCCCATGCCAGACATTCGGCAGCACGAGGGTTCAGAAACGACATTAGGATGGTGATTGTATGTATTTGCAGTTCGTTTTTAGTCACGTGGCATCCATGGTATCTAAGTAGAACTGGTGTGTAGATGTAAATGCATGTGTGGTGCATACACTCGTATCTTAACACGTGGATGCCTCCTCGCTGACATGATGAATTCGCCCTAGGTCCTTTATCCTTCATTTTGCTCACACGCCTCATCTTTTCCCCTAGAGAGAACCTGCGCAAAAAACGCTGTCATCGACAAGCATCTTGGAGCATCACGGCAGAAGAATATTGCTTCATCCTCTGTCTCTCTCTGCGCTTGGCTCGTCTGATAGCAAAGTAGTTTGAGAGCTGCTTTCTGATAGCTTTGGCTTGTGGAAAGCAATAGTCAGGCAAGCTCTGCTTATGCTGGGGAAAGTGTCGAGGCTGTTAGGAGGCTTGTATGAAATCGCTCCTTTGTTTCTGTAATGTGCTCATTATGTCTGTTAGAAGTGATTGTTAGATCTAGGGTTAAACAGGAACTTTGCTGTACTAATATCCTGTACAACGAGAAATGAATCCATGTCATATACAGCACTGTGCAAAAGTCTAAGGCCACCATTCGATTTGTTAACAATGGTGTAATTATGATACTGTAATGTTAGGGATGTATAAAATGTATGTTGGTCTTTGTTTCCATTTTCCCACAGCATATTTTAGCGCTTTAAAAGTGTGTGTTGTGAGTCGTGGGTTTTATGGGTTGTATATATCTTTAAGTCAAGTCTTGAACCAAATTTGTCCACCCCTGGTGACCAGCCAGTGCAGTTTTATTCACTGGAAAAGGAAGGAAATTCATAGTTTTGGACAAAATAGTCAATTGACAGTACTGTGCAAAACTCTTAGGCCACTGTTTTAGCAATGGTATCATAACCACATTTTATTAATTATTAGACTATTTATTAAAATAAAACAAGATGAATGTACATACAGGAACTTTTCTAACAAAAGCAAAGAAAAAACACCTTCTATAGGCTACAGTGGCAAGTATTTAGTGTGACCTCACCTCACAGTTGATCGTTCTACCATCTGAAGAAGCTTGATCAGGACTGGTCTTTTTGGAAGGGTAGCAGCCAAGAAACCAATTTTTCAGAAGAAAAGGCTAAGATAAACAAAAGCTCACAAAGATTAGAATGAAGATCAGAGGAAATAACAAATCAGAGTTCGATTTTTTTTTGTGTCCAACATGTCCAGTATGTTATGTATCATAATTATCGCATTGTTAACAGATCTAGTGGTGGCCTTAGACTTTTGCACAGTATATGACATGGATTCATTTGCCGTTTTACAAGATACTAGTACAGCAAAGTTCTTGCATGTAAGATGTCAATATTAGCATTAACATGTCTCTTAAAACAAACAAAAAAAACCGACAAATCAGTTTCATCTCACTGAAACACACACAACTTACAAACATGAATCCACATTTCCACATAAATTTACTTTAATTATGACACAGGTGTGACCCTGCATTTCACTTCATTCCAGGACATTACTGAGACCTAATTGTTATTATAGCTTATTGTTTTTCATTGGACTGCACTGGTGGACAGAATAGTGTCAAAGAAATTACTTTTATTTTTTACTTTTAAATTAACTTTTATTTGGAGACACTTAAACAGCAACAATATATAGCAACAAAAAATATTTTATATTCTTTAGTAGCTATTGAACAATCTCTAACTCAGTTACGAACCGTTTATTCCTGTTATAGGAATACTATGTGCTAATGCAATGTATGTAATATTTATTATCATGCTATTTATATTAACTTACAAACACAGTGCTTGTGTTATACAGCAGCAGTTTTCTGGGATAGTGATCTGGGTTCGAGTTTGGGATCTAGAAACAACTGGCAGGGTCTGAGAGAGGGCAAGTCTGTTAAACTGTTATACCCTTTTTGCTGCAGCAGTGACCGTTACCCATGGCTACGAGCTGGTCTAAACCCCTTGAATTTCAGGAAAAATCTTTGCAGCCCTTACGAGGACAAGCAAATCATAACAAAATGCATCAGGGTCGTCGCCATCTGTTATTTTCTCCAGTCTATTTGTTCTACTCCTGTGTTTGAAATCACTCCCTTTTTTGTTTGCATTTTCTTTTGCACTAGAGCTCGTACCTTTTTATGGCTGCATTACAGAATGTCATGTGAAAACGTATGAAAACTCTGGGCCACAACAGATGGCCAAGAACCTGATGACATAACGTTATTTGGTGGTGGTGGACTGTTTTGAGCATTAGCACGACGGCAACCGCGGGGTCAGTTTTTATTATTCATTTTATTACTCATTAACTTAAATCTATTGTGTTATTTATTTCGAATTTTATTACTCATTTTAATTTTATTATTGATTTCAATTATATTATTAACCTAATTTTACTATTACTTTAATATACTTTTAAGTAATTATTTAATTAACATCTAGGCCACCCATGGAGGATGGGTCCCTTGGTCCTACCAAGGTTTCTTCCTTCTATATTCAGGGATTTTACTTCTCACTGTCACCCTAGGCTTGCTCAATTTGGGATTGACCTTTTAAAATCATATAAGATTGTAAAGCTGCTTTGAGACAATGCTCCGTTATAAAAAGCGCTATAGAAATAAGACTGTATGAATTCGCTCTGGATAAGGAGGTCTGCTAAATAACTTGAAATGTAAATATAATTCAGTGGAATGGCCCCAAAACCTGTGGAGCGCCTTTCCTCAAGCTCTTTGACTCTGCTCATCATTCTCTTCCTTTAAGACTTCTTTTAAAATCCAACGTCTTGGTTCATACCCAGGGCAAAAAACGTTTTCAACAGATGATAATTCAAGAGTATGAAAAGTGGCATTGTCGTCAAGAGATTTTATAACATTACATGAAGCATTTCAATTTCCCATGGGTCTAAGGCCAACCGTTGATAAACAACCCTATAGCGTTGTTCCTCCCCCAACAAACTTTACAGTTGGCACAGTGCAGTCAGGCAGGTAACGCTCTCCCTGCATTCAAACTGCCAAATAGAGAGACTTGATTTGTGTAGTGGAAAATAAATTTCACAAACTGCTTTAGAATGATTGGTTCATTTTTACATTAAGCATTTAATTAGGCAAATGTTTGTAAAAAGCAAGCATATTAATTGCCCACTAGATTGTCCAGACAAGGATGGACCTTCTAATGTCTCTCTACCGTAGAGGATGTTAGCGTTTTTGCCAACCAAATTGCACATTTCTGGACAGACTGGTATTCCATCCCTTGTTCGGCAGTAGCTCAGGATGTTTAGCAGGGGTACAGCGGGCGTAGTATTGATCATGCAGCCTGTCAGCACTGCAGCAGCAGGATGGAGGATGTGATCGGGATGATAAAAGCCCTACGATCGGAGGCTCACGAGGAGTCGGCTAATCAGTGACCTCTAAACACACATCCTGAAGTTCATCTAAGAGCATGAACTACCAGTTGGCCCTGTGCTTAGTATTAGTTAGTTAAGTTCTGTCTCTGCCTTTGTTACCCACATACACCCACTCCATAGGTAACTGTGCAGCCTAATAACCCTTTAACATACTTGTCGTCGCTTGCCTGAGTCAGGACTATTTAACTTAAATAGTAGTCATAAGAAACATTTGTGCATTGTTGCTTTTGCAGGATCTGCAAGAAGAAGAAGAAGAGAAATTGCTGAATAATGGGCATCCAGCACACTTTTCAAAGCAACTCGTTTTCTGTTCAGAATGAGCTTTTGGAATGCATGTTTGAGAACGTGGTTGAACACTAGCTCTGTACACTTAGTGTTGGTTCGAACTGGTTCAGACCGAGGATGTGGTGGTAACAGGTTTGTTGGAGGCCAGATCCCTGTGAACCACTGAAACTCCAGAGATCTGTCACCTCCTTACTCTACACTATTACACTTTGTAAACCTCTTATTGTTGTAAATCTGGCCAGAGTTCTCTGATCCACTGTCTATTCCAGGAGAAGACAGAGCACAGGTGTAAACCTGCCCTGTTTGGGTTGCCAGTACGTTTGGGGTTTGGTCACTGTAGCGCTGCAGAGGGATGTTTTCGTTTACGAGTGATTATCAGAACCGTGGCGATATCGTGCTCACGATTCAGCCTAATTAAAAAAAGAATCGTGATGGGATGTTCTTGTGAGATCGCCCGCCCCTGTGTGAGAGAGACAGAGGGCGGGGGCAGTAGGCTCACAGCTGCGTTTGCTGGCACAGCTTCCTCAAACATCAGCGGTACAGCCAGCAGCCTGTTTGGCACAAACACTCGCCGGTAACACTTAAACAAATTGCTATCGCAGTGCAAGAGCTGCTTTACACTGTTGATTTTCAGCGTTCCTGGACACTTTTCTCTTTTCAGCGCTTGGTTTCATTCTTTTTTTTGTCCATGCGCTCCGTCGGCATTAAGAGCGTTCAGTGTTTAGCGCACTCCCTCGATAATTTTCCGTCTCTGTCTTTCTTTTTCTCCCTGGATCACTCAGACCCCTGTGGATTTTTTTCCACTTCTTCTGCAAAGTTGATCCATTTTGCTTTTCTTTTTATGCTGAAGCCTTTTTCTCCTCTCAGCTCCTACAGACTTTCCATCTGTTTTTCTTTCTTGGATTATTTGCGCCATTTTGTTTAGGATATGGATTTGTGCTGTAGGGCAAAGCTCCTTACGAGAAAGCCTTTTGCCAACAGAACAGCAAGCACTAAGTCTCTAATGAATTATGGGTAAGAAATCTGAGGCGCTCAACAATAATGGGACTGTGGTGCCTAGTGGTTAAGGTACTGGACTATGGACCAGAAGGTCCAGGGTTCAAGTCCCACCTCTGCCACAGTTGGGTCCCTGAGCAAGACCCTTAACCCACCATTGCTTTGGATAAGGGCGTCTGCTAAATGACATAATATCTAAGATCTCTCTAGATCCTTGAGAGTTCTAGAATCCACTTACCATGTCAACTCACCCCATCGTTTTTTAAAGGGGTTTACATCAGGGGAATGGTATGACCATGTAAACAGCTTAAATCTAGGCTCGTTAAACCATTTATGTCTCCTGGGACAGAGGAAAATTCAGAGGTCAGTGTACAGGACTCCTCATTCACTTTTAGAATTTGTATGAATATGCAATGATGTTTTAGTTCAGGTTTAGGCAAAAAATATAGAAAAGCATTAAACCCATTATGTTACACAAGGAATTTAGGAACATAATCTTGTTATTCAGAGGAGAATAAGTTTCCCAGTAGCCAGGTTTCTCTTGTGGTTTCTTCTTTCTGTGTCACTGTTGCCAGTTTAGGTTTAGGATTGGCTTTTTTTCTAACGTCTCTGACATCGGTAGTTAAACGTACCGCATGAATAAAATTGATCATTCTGTCACCTCACTTCTTACTCCCTCGGTTTGTGTCTAAAGTGTCCCAAGTATTCATTGCCCTGCAATGCACTGGTCCCCTTTCAGAGGTGGTTCCTGTCTTGTACCTTGTGCTGCCAGTTAGGCCACACCCACTATCTCCCACCCCGAGTTAGATTAGTCACCGATGTAAATACAGCCCTGATATTATATGCCATTTTTAAATAGTGTGCCCGCGGGTTACATGCAGTAACGTTATTTAAGGGGTTTAGCAGTATTTCGTATTTGTAAGATCTATTTACAAAATGCGTTTATTACCCGCTCGTGTGACTGCTGTGTTTTGTCTGTGTTTATCCGTGAGTAGTAACCCAGGGGAGCTTTCGTTGGAGTTGGCGCTGGGTGACCATGCATACTGGTGTGATAAACAGTTAAACGCATGTTTATCGTCCAGCTCCTTTGGGAACTGATCGAGCTAAAGTCCCCTGACGGATTGCAACGCATGGCTGCCTCATTCTGCAGCAAGGCCAGTGGTGTGTGTGTGTGTGTGTGTGGGCGTGCTGTAAGCGGATGTTTTTTTATGAGCGGCTGCCCCACTCAGGATTTGAAACAACAACACGGCCTTATAAATTATTCAGCTTGGACAGGGTGTGTGTGACAAAACACATGCTGCAGCTGAATATTTCAGTGCTGGACCTGAGCACGTCTGCGGATTGTTCGCTTGTGTGTTTTTGTGTGCTAAAGCAAACCCAAAATGTGGCTCAGGAAGTCAGGGAGAGAAAAGCTTATAACCTTTGCAGGCTCTCGAAACAGATGTTTCATTCTCATGCAGTGGCTGTGTGTTACACTCCTGTAGCTCAGCCACAACTCCGCTCGCTCTTCCCATGCAGGAGAAAGCACTAACACGGAAATAACACGCTGCATCCAATGAGAGACGTTCGACACCACAAGGGAAGCAGTTTTCAGTTAAACCACAGTTACCTGATTACCGTCTCTGGAGACGCCGCCACCTCACAGCCAAGTAGCAAGAAACATGAACTGACAGACGCGAGCGGTACACACCTGATCCCAAACTGGCTTGTTTAAGCTCTCGGTTGTGTATGTACACAACTCACAAAAACGAGGGAATCTTTCATTATGAGAGATACCGTTTTGAAGTACCCCCTAATTTTTGTGAGCAGTACAGACGATGGAACCAAATTCCCTGCTCTCTCTTGCCATGCGTGTTTTCAGTTTGTAAAAATATTTATCTTTTCTCCTGCTTTAATGCCACGTTTGCCCTGCTGATGTTTGAGAGTCTGATGAAGATAATGTACCATGTAGGTAGTGTTGTTTATCTGTTTGTTTTTTTTTGCTATAGCAGGCTCTTGTTTGGGATTTTTCAATCTAAAAGTGCTGAGTTTAGATACAGTGAAGTGGATAATTCATCTGGACTGTTTACTTTGCATTTTTTTCCTTTTTAACTTTGCTTTTAGGGCGACACAGGGGCTCGGTGGGTGGTACCGTCCCTCACAGCTTGAAAGTCCCGGGTTCAATCCAGGCTGGAGCGGCCTGGGTCCTTTCTGTGTGGAGTCTGCATGTCCTCCCCGTGTCTGCGTGGGTTTAGTCTGGGTACTCCAGTGTCCTCCCACAGTCCAAAGACATGTTATGTGTTAGGTTAATTGGTGTCTCCAAATTGGCATTT
>JAUZSU010139491.1:0-15685 GCA_034780255.1 Parotocinclus maculicauda | reverse complement strand
AATAATAATAATAATAATAATAATAATAATAATAATAATAATAATAATAATAATTATTATTATTATTATTATTATTAATGTGCTTTTAAAATGATGACTTCATAGTCATGATAATGATAATGATAATTATGACAATCCCATGATAATCCCATGGTTTCTGAAGCATCTTTTAATATTTAATATCAGTTTACTTTAAAAATCGTACTTATTAGTTTCTTCCCTCGCTCCCTTTCCCATTCTTCTTTTACACCTTGGCACTGGTCCCTGATCTTAATTTCACTCCACTGGAGTCTCTTAATAATAGGCTTTTAACTCCCTCCATTTAAAGGAGGTTGCAGGATTAGGGGAATTTAGCATAATCCTACTTATTACAGACGAATTATTGTAAAATATCGTCTCTACCACACAGGAGCAGATCATCAACACATGTTGAGACATGAGAGCTTGAAGCAGATAAATTGTACCTCAAGCCATGTTATTTCAGTAATGAGATGTCTTACCTGAGTGAGAACAGTACTGTCCACACAGTGGCAAACACACAGAAAGTTTGCATAACACCTTAAACTCTCCATTTTGCTGATTGATTGGTGTTTTGCTTAATAGTCTGATACCATACATGCACACGGACTATACATGTACAATACTATACAAGGACTATACTTGAGTAATCAGATAATGGGAACCCTCTTGGTTTACATGACTTAACTGGCAATAACTGTATTTCTACTTTGCAGTCAGAAAATAATTTCAAAAAAGGATGTGACAGCATTTCAAACTTTAATCATGAAATTATGACATTCTTAATTTATTTGATTACAGTCCACACAAATGTGTTTGATTGTATTTAATTCATTGCTGCATTTAATTCAGTGGTTGCCAGATCATGCAAGAGAAACAAGTAAACAAGCTAGATTGAAGTTAAGTCTTATAGAACAAGTGGACTTGGTAACCTTGTTTGATTCTGTTCTACACACTATACGGTTACATTTGTGTACATGCAGAGAAAACCAAATTAAATGAGATTAAGGATATACATGCACTGAGAAATATGAAATAAAATCAAACGAAATAAAATCAAACAAATTTTATCTGATTTCTTAATCTGATTTCTATGCCTTAATCCAGTCTGAAAAAGTAGAGTATGTTTTTACATGATCTATTGAATAATCAGATAACTGCAGAAGTCTATTACTATTATTATTATTAAGCCTATTAAGTCCAAACCTTACAGTCTATGGTCAAAGTATAATAAGGCCAAATCCTCTACAAAATGAAGGTGTCTTTGCAGTGGTGGGCTAGTGAACTGCTAACGTTCATTATTAAAACCAGCCATGCAGACCAAACCCTGTAATGCAGAGGCATTCAAATACTATACATGGGTTAGAATGCCTTATAGATGGTATTATCATGCCACATTTATTATTAGGTGTAGGCCTTACAAACTAAATTTTCTTATTTCATTTGTTTATTATTGACTGTACAATCGGTCTTTGGTTTACAGGAAGGTTGCTTGAACACTATTGATCACCACTTTTTTGTTGTACCTGTTTGACAGTTAAGACATGTGTATGGTGTGTGCTTTAGGCCTCCAGCGTGTATCCACTGAGGGCTGAATACTCCAGCTGTGGTGAAAATGAGTTTTACAACCACAGCAGCAGCAGCTGTCGACCATGCCCACAGTGCCAACCAGGACAGGAACCATACATGGTAACACACACACACACACACACACACACACACACACACACACATGCACACACCTTGTCAGACTGGCACTCTGCTAATAGTGATTGTGAATCACAAACTAAAATAAACACACACACACACACACACACTTTACTTCCCCTAGATAACCAAATCAAACCTAATCACAGGTAGTGAAGTCTTTCAACTGCTTGTTATTTTTAGAAGGACATATTAATTCGACTACAGACACATTCCTTCCTCCCTTTCCTACTTGTGTTTTTGTCCCTTCCTCTTCCTCTCTTTCATCCCTCTCTCTTGTTTTTCTGAGTTTTTTGATGAACCATGACTCCTGTCCTGTAATCGATGAGACTTGTGATGATTGTATGAATGCTGAATGATTTTTAAGAACCTTTAAAAGTTTCCCCTGATCCGTTGGAAGTCTCTGAAGGACACCTTTTGAGGATCTATAAGTGCCACATCAAAGAGCTGTGAATTTAACAGCATATGCATCAGTCAGAGAAGATACACCATAAAAACATCTATATAATTTATCATTTACAGTTTTAAATGTTCAACATAAATATATATGTATTTGTAATTACAGATATGTATTATTATGTCAAACTTTGAACATTGTTATAATTATTCAATCTTGTGTATAATAAAATTATATTAGTTTATTATTTACAACTTTTATTATATATTAATACAACATTAAATGTAGCATAGTCTGGGAATATTACTAAATTATACTACATTATTATATATTTGTGTTTAAATGTGAAATTTATATTAATAATAATAATAATAATAACTATAATAACAACAATAATAACAATAATCATAATAATAATAATAACAATTATTAGCATTATTATTATTATTATTATTATTTTTATTATTTTTATTATTTGCCTATATTGACTCTGGACCCATTAGGCCATGACAAAATAATTAACTGGCCACATTATTAGGCTACATCATCATCTGTTTGACTGCTTGTTAATGTAAACAGCAGCAGAACACTGGGTGCCCCTTCTGTCAGCTAAGATCATGCAACGGAAGCTTTGCACTGGCTCACCAAAAATGTATAAAATATTATGAATATTATCATTTTTTAAATTAGATTTTACATTATTTACTTTATATTTGTATTTTAAGTATACTTATTATATTTTAAAGTATACATATTATAAAGTATACATACTTTAATAAAAAATATGAATTTTGTACAAATATTTTTATTAATTTTCTTAAATTAAAAATATATATTTTAGTTTAAGAAGACCGTTCCAGACTAATTTAAGTATGAAGTAAGCATTTACTTATATTATTTAAACTATACAATAAGTCATGATAATTATGAAGAACAATAACATTTTGTTGTTATGCGTATGTGATTTGTGCGTTACGACGAGTAAAAAAACAACAACAAACATTTTCTTTGCAAATTAGAACATAATCATTTATTGTTGCAATTGAAGTGAAGCTAAACACAAATGAGGATACAAATGATTACCTGGAAACCCATAATACAGTATGCAGTCTGATCTTTGTCCAAATCATTATTTATGCAAGCAGTCTTGTATAAATGCCCTGTATCCAAATGATGTATTTTAATACTTTGGCCTGATATCTGAACCTGATCTGCTATAACAAATAGTGATCTGAAAAAATAAAAAAATAAAAAAAAATCCCCCAAAAAATCCATGAAAACAAGTCAGGATGGCCACAAAAACCACTTGTACTTTCATGTCTGTTATTTGACAGATTAACACATATACAGTAAGTACCTCTGGTCTTTCTTAAATGGTTTTATTGTTATTGTTTATTGTTCTCATTTTCTTATGTTCTGTCTCTCACTGTGTGCATATGTGTGTTTGTGCAGAACTGCGGGTATGGCCTAAAAGATGAAGATTATGATTGTGTCCCATGCCCACCTGGGAAATTCTCAAAAGGAAAATATGAGATCTGTCGTCGTCATAAAGACTGTGATGCACTCTATAGAGCAACCGTGCTAACACTAGGCACAAAAGACAGTGATGCAGAGTGTGGACCCTGTTTGCCAGGGTGTGTAAACACACACACACAGACACACACACAAACAGTGTGCAGCTTTTTAAGGGAACACTATTGACTAGGTCTATTATACTCAAAGGCCATATATATATATATATATATATTTTTTTTTTTTTTTTTTTTTTACGATCTCGCTCATAATCACAACATTCACAATCACAATTACTTAAAGAAAATAAGTAACTTCAAGACATACCTTAATCCATAGATCACTATGGTTAAAGAAATGCTGGCATACAATTAATATAAGTGACAACTTAACACGCCATACATCACTCTCGAATCACACATGCTTTGTACTGAGCTTACAGCGCGTCATATCCTACACATTGAGTAGACACAACAACTATTTACTGTAAATCATAATATTTTATGATTTTTAACAATCCTTTATTGTTAGAATAAATATTTGTAATATATTTGTATACATTTTAAGATTTTTTTTATGTAAAAGTTCCACAAAATCCTGGGAAACAGTGAAAATCCGCTATATATTTTTTCCATTAATATTTTTTGAAAACCCGCGATGCGATGAGTCTGCGAAAGGTGAACCGCAACGTAGTGAGGGAACACTGTACGTGTCCCTTTTAACTTAAGGCCGAAAGAAAAGGTTAAGGATATGATCATACATCTTATTTTCATGACCATATCGATCATGAACCACCTGCAAAATCAAATAGCGATAATTTTTTGGAACCACCACTTGGATTACTGGTTTCCCCACAAACTTATCCCAATGTGGCACCAATTGATGAAACAGAATGCCGTCTTGTACAAAATATCTGTGGGCCATTTCCAGGGTGTCTGAGGAGGAAAGTGAATTATCAAACAAATCAGCTAGCATCGGATTATTAGATTGATCAACACCTAATTCTTTAGCTGAAAAAAGAAATGGCAAATCGGACAAGTCAGGCACACACAACAAAGATTTAGAAACAGCCCTCTGATTAACTGTGACACATCCTGTTCAAAATGAGACTTAGACCGTGTAACCACACAAGCTGCATCTAAAGACTTCTGAAGATCTCATCATTAGCACAATCATGCTGAGGAACAATAACAACAGGTGAATTAGTGTCACCAAAACCCTGTTTCCTGCGAATGCATTCCCCAGGATCACATGAACTCGATCCACACGCACAGCAGGACGATCGCCCATAACCACTACCCCCTTTTTCCGTAACTGCAGGCACCCTTACCAAAATGCCTCTCTCAACCAAAGCCCTTTTTAATGATTCCTTAATGGTATTATTATGTTTACGGTCGGCATCTGACACAGGAATCTTAAAATGTCCTGCAATTTGTAACAACATTTGTGTCTTGCAACTCTCCAAAACCCCTTCACCAGGAGACTGAATATATCAACATCCATATCAGAACAATTAAATAGCAAGTGTGCACAAATAAAATGACCTCCCCAACTACCTGAATACAGAATACCCTAAATACATTCAACCCTGGTCTTCATTCATTTACCAGCGAGGGGTATTTATGATTTATTGAATCCAGCCGACAACGCTACTACACACGTTCACCACAACAGTACCACAAAAAAAACAAACCCACCACATCTAAAGGAAACACGGCGCTATGCCTAATCAGGGAAAATCACTTTACAATTTTGTACATATCTTACTTACCAAGTGCCCCAACAAAGGAACAAAAAAGCTGCAGAAAGAGAGAATTCCTCCAACCCTTTTACTCAACTAAGCGTGTATTACCTCCAAAGAGATCACAAGTGGATAAGCCCCCATTTTGTTACGATCTAGCTCAAAATTGCAACAAAGAAAAAACCATGGAGAACACTTACAGAAAAAAAGTAATTTAAAAACACATGTTAAGTCATAAATTAATATGGTTTAAGCAATGTTGGCATACAATGAATATAAGTTACAAACGTACTTTCAGAAAAAAAGATATATCCAGGATCTGTGGTCACATAGAGCTTGGAAAAACAAAGCTTGTGATGTGTTTAAATAGAGAAAAAGGCTGTTTTAGTAGTAACATAACTATAAACAACAAATCCCCACTGAGCCATGATGTTGTTTGGCAGTTTATGCTTCAATTGCCCTGGAAACCTTGTAAGGTAAAATGGACTCCATTAAGCACCACAGCATTTTAGTTTAAAAATCTGGTTCTGCCAAGAAATTCCAACTAGGTCATTGTTGGATCTTGCTGCATAACAGTGAAATAAAACATCCAACTCCACACAAAAAATGGTACAATCAATAACACTTCTGGCATATCCATCGCACTCCCCTTATGTAACCCTAATGAAACCTGTGAAGTGAGTTCACAAGAGAATATCTGAGTGGGGGATCTGTAAAAATCTCATCAAGCTAGAATCATGAATCAGTGCCGATATATTGATTAGGCTTCATTTATAATTTTCCTAGAATTAAAAGTTAGATTTCCAAAGTTAGATATTTATAACATTTGTACCTATCTTTTCTTACACAGATATTACATCTTGGAGAATCGGCCAAGAAACATCTATGGAATGGTGTGTCATTCCTGTCAGAATGCTCCACGGAACACGAAAGAATGTAAGATATATTTTATTGAATATCAAACTAAGAATCATGTTTTTAACATCTGAGGTCACTGAAAATAGGTTGCACAAAATAAACATTTTATAGTTAATGTTTCCGGAACTTGTTTTCTGTGAACAAAGTAAAGGAACCTTTATATAAAAAACAATAAAGGAAAATGATGTTACCAGAACAAGAGTTTCAACATAATTTTTGGATAAGGGCCAATTTAGAGGGGTTTTAAATTATGCTGAATTGTGAAAGTGTATTTGTAAACTGATAAAGGATAAAAACTGTCAGTGAAAACTAAAATGCATTTTTTAAAAATCTACCAGAAATAAAAGTATTGCCTCCTCTTGAAAATTAGCTTTGCTTTACTTAATGGTGTTTATCTTTAACAATGGTGAATATGTTGCATAGAAGTTATTCGGAAAGGAATTTTTTGTTAACATTAGGTTAACATTTGTTTCAGTCAGAACAGATACGTGTGTGGAGCTTTTGATATAACTAGCATGTATTTATATTAATTGAGCAGTTCTTTACAGCAAAAGCATTAAAATGTTAAAAAATAATATTTTACATATGTGCAGTATTGGGGGATCCAACCTGATAGCTGCAGACTGAGATTTGGGTAAAGGATTTCAAATGGAACAATAAAGAACACATTATTGTGGTTTTATTTTATGATGTTGTTGTTATTGAGCCAAAAATAAGATATATATTTTATGTGTTAATGAAAGACCTCAATCCAGCCTCTAAAACTATGCAGACAAATGCAGGGAGACGAGCTGGCGCTTGTTAGCTAATCTGCAAATTACACCTGCTCACAGCCTGCAAGTCTGCATATGGTAATTAAAAAAAGAAACTTTTTTGATGCCATAAATGACATGAACTTGCTGCTACTTGCAAAGAATCCTCAAAAACTGCATCTGATCTCCTGTTGTCCATCTTCATTGAAGCCGGTGTTCATATTGCTTTATAACCGTAAGCACTGTTTATATAATAATACCTCATAAATGAATGTTTAATTATTAATTTTAAATTAGAGAGATATGTGATATACTGCATTATTGACTGACAGTGCACATTTAACATGTATTCATAACTATGGTCTTTATTTAGGGAATTAAATTGTACATTTCTTTGTGAAGCATGTACCTTAACGCAGAGTATATACCACCCTTAACATATTTTTGAGACGTGTCCATGATATGTTCTGTGAAATTGCACATTATGTGGATATGGATGTTGTCCCAACACCATATTGAATACTGAGCAGTGCTTTATGGCATACTGAAGTGTACAAGGCACTGACTAAAAACTAAAGACACTGCGGTGTTTTCTGTACACTGATTTATTTTATGTCAGATTTGGGGATTGTTTTTTAAATATGTAGAAACATTTCTCTCAGCCCCTCTTTACCACCCACACACTCTCTCTGTCTGACTCACACACACAGTTACAGAATTTAGAAAATTCTCAGTTCTGATTAGAAGTGCATCGCCAGCAAACATTGCTCAGCGTTCAGCTAAACTAAAACTTTGTGATTAATATACCTTTTTGCACCAGAGAGAGATGTTATGTGTGTCACCACTACTGCTATACTACAAAGCTAATGAATCCGGCAGGGTAGTATATGGGTTACGTAGGGTAAATACCTTAATAATAAAGGTAGCCACAATCGGATAGTGCAGTTGCCTCACAGCTCCAGAGATCTCCTGTTTAATCACAAATTTGAATGCCTGTGTGGAGTCTACATTACTCTGGGTACTCCGGTTTTCTCCAGGTTTCCTCCCACTTTTCAAAGACGTGCATTAGGTTAACTGGGATTTTTACTAGATTTGTATGTATTTCACTTTTAGTATGAATGTTTCTTACTTTTAGAAATTTAACCTTGGTCCTGCTATGTCAGCTGAGCTGTGCATGACCCTATATATAAACAAAAGACATATTTTGTCTGAAGGAATAACTCAGTGTGGTCTACAGTGCCTTGGGAGTCAGCAAGATATGGCCAGGCTAAACAATTTAGAGAATAATGCTGGACAGTACGTAACAATACAGTTAGTATAAACTCAAAAGAGGAGGGTAGTCTGATCTTCCTTTCTTATCCTGGTCAGGAATAGTTATAGCATTAGATAAAGCGCAAACTCATGTAAAGAAACTAAAGAACTGGCTTCTCAGCATTTGTCTTATTTTGACTGATATGCACAATATAAACATTAATTAAATATCATTGGATTATGAACAGCGTTGTATTCTTAACTGACTATAGCTTTTGCTATGACAGGACAATCAATTAGTTTTGAAATCGGTGACCCTAACTCTTAGACTCTTAGACTCTTATATATATATATTTAAATATAGTGTGTTTAACACACATGCTAATTAGTTTGTTTCAGTTAGTATCTATTTGTAGTTGTTGCCAAACATTAATATTGTATTAATATTAATATTGTATAATGATGTTTATGGGTGTCTCTAGGTGAAGTAGATGCACTACACAGTTCACAATGATTTTTGATAAATAAACTGGTAATGTATTGCAAAGGTCATATTTTATGTATACACTATATAGCCAGAAGCATGTGAACCTTCAAAAGGTACTAAAATACATGGGTATTGGTATGAAGTTTATCGTCCCTTTGCTGCTGCAAATGCTTTTAAGAAGGCTTTCAAATGGATTTTACAACGTGTGTACAACAATTGTTGGTTCAGGTACTGTAGCCCTGGTTCAGGGATGACATTTCTATTGGAGAAAAGTTTGGGTCTTTGTGTAAGTCACTGAAGTTCTCCATCAAAGTAGGCAAACTGTTTCTTTTTAGATGTTGTTTTAGGAAAGCAGGACCAAAAGCTGATGAACTGACTTGTTGGGGAAGTGGAAACTATGAATGTGTCATATTGAGAGTCACTGAGGTGTTCAGTACAACCCATTCTATTGTCAGACAGTTAGTCTGTGGAGATTTCATGCGTGTATGCTTTCTTTTATAAGCCTGCTAGCAGTGGGTGTAACCAAAATAACAGAGACCACTACTTGTGATGTCTATGTAATTTTGGTCATATAGTGTTTGGTCTATATTAAGATATTTTTTCTTTTTTAGAAAATAGTAGTGGAAATTACAATATAATAGTATTGTACCAACTGTTATGACATGTGAGCAAATTAATAAAAAAAACTATTCTTAGTGTCTGTATGTTTGCAAATGTGTAAAATAGCTAAATGGTGTGTATTTCTCAGGTATGAAAGTGACTTCTGTTTCATCAAATCGGGGCTCTGGAATGTCATCCACCAGCACCACCACTTTTCCTCATGCAGAGAAAGGTATAGTTTTAAAAGTTAGCAAGATAATTCCACTAAACTATCTGTTATTTGTTATAAGTCCTGTTTGCACTGTTTGTTTGGTCTTAATGTTTGCACATGTGCAATAGTGTTATGTAGCATTAGTTAGTACTGTATTGTTCCTTGTATTTCCTTGTCACTATGTAGCATCTGTAGGTTATGGAGGAATGTCGTTTCTTGATTGTACTTAATTACAGGACCTATAGAAATTATTCATACCAACTTGGAAACAGTAATTTTCTTGTATTACACACTGAACTCAAATGCAATTAAAATCTATTTTCTACAATAATAGCATTGGAAAAGTGATTAAATGATTTAATACTTTATATTGATGCCTTTTCATTAATTGATTACTATAATCAGTCTATGTGGAGATCAGATTTAGGTCAGGGCTTTGACCTGGCTGCTCAATGACATTCCACTGTATATCCACTGCCTTTTTTCTTTTAGGGTTTTTCATGTTTTTATGGTTACATGTTTAGGGTCATTGGCATGCGGTATGGAAATCAAGTCAATATTCAAATCAATGTCAAATATCAGTCAGTTAAAACCTCTAAAATCTTGTTGTACTTTCTTCTACATGTGCAGTTGCACAACAATATCCCATAAACGCTTTGAAAGCACCTTTCTAATCATAGGGAATACTTTGCATTTCCATATACTAGTTGATCTCAAAGCCATTTGATTTTGAGAGTTAATTGATTCTTTCATTAATTCACTGTCTTCTCTTGACTTATACTCACGAATCCCTTGATATCCATTGCCTAGCCAGCAGCACAGGGCACAAGACAGGGTTAATGCTAGATAGGCAGCCAATTCAGTGTAGATTTTGAGAATTATAATGTGTAAATAAAGATAAAAAAATGTGATTTGTTTTCATTATAAGGTTAAAATGTGATCAAAGATAAGAATGTTGACAGGGTATGATAATTTTCAAAGGCCTGTATATCAGAACTCACTTCTGATAACAACCCTATTTTTTTTCAGATCCAACAGGACAGGGTCATCTAGCAACAGCACTCATCATTGCAATGTCAACCATCTTCATTATGGCAATTGCCATAGTGATGATCATCATGTTCTACATACTAAAAGCAAAGCCGAGCAGCCAAGGTGAGACCATGGTGCTAATCTGACTGACAAAAAGACCATAGGATTAATTGTATTAATCACGCTACAAACACAAATGCGTCAGTACTAACTAACTTATAATTGTTGTATATCAGTGGACAAGAAAGTGTATTGGGGGCAGAAATCTTTTGTGTTGTGCCAGGAACATGAGATAAATTGGGAAATGTAACTATTATGTAAATGTAACTATGCTAAGCAATTTCCACCAGTTTCTGGAAAGTTACATTGAAATGTCCCTGTCTTTATAATCAAATACCAGTGATAATAAAAAAAATGCTTCTACACCAGTTTCACTGGTCTGGTATATGGGTATGAAGGAAAACCATGACAGTTTCTTGGCTATTTACCTTCGCAGTAATGCCATTACTCTGCTAAAATCGAATAAAGAAAAGATAGCACATAGTAGTTCCGTATTGCAGTAATGTTTTGCGTTTACCATGATTTGACAGAATCTAAACCATGTCAGGCTTACTCTTTTCATCAGTTGTGGAATATTTCTTCTGGGACTTAACCAGAGTGATGGAGGATACCACTGGAATGCAGCTCAGTACTAAAACTAAAGCTTATCATAAGCACCTTCAGTGAGAATAACAATTGCGTCAAGCTGAATATTAAATTCTGTAGAGTTTTGTTTAATATATTTAATATTATATTTAAAGTAGTTTAGCTGCCATATTATTTTCATACTGGAGTGTGTTCAAAGTAATAAACCATAAGTGAAAGCATATGAACATTGGATGGTGGTCTTGCAACTCGAGAGATTTGTAGTTTTGCACACACACACACACACACACACACACACACACACACACACACACACACACACACACACACACACACACACACACACCACATTTAACACAATATATTCTTCTTCGTCTTCAATACTGGTTTCAATTTTAAGGAAAGAAATGAAAACAGCATGTCTTGGAAAAAATAGAAAAAAATTAAAACTTAACAGTAAACTGCTTCAACTGTGTGGGTTACCTTTTTCTTAGACCTGTACTTTTAATTAGTATCTTACAAATACTATGTTGTAGATATACCTATGTTTATTTTTTGACAATTCTTGTATTGGCAGATTTCCACTTATTTCAATCATGTATTGCTGACACAAAATCATATACAAAGGGAGTGCATACACTTAGTATGAGCACATTTCATACTAGAAATAGTATGAGTATTAGACTAATATAATAAAAATAAGTACCTATAATAAGGTGTTTTCTTCTACCACATAAGTTTTTGCTGTTTAATCTGTAATTCTGCTTTGTCATTATTTGTAGCTTGAGGCTGATTAATGTGTTTCATTCTCAGCCTGCTGTTCAGGCCAGATTGTGAAGAATATAGAGGCTCCAACGAGTAAACAAGAGGAGAAAAAAGAGGTCCAAGGTAAGCAATAAAGTAAAACGTATCTAATCCTTATACAATGCTCACAAAAATTATGAGATATTTCATTATGGGATATTTTATTTTGAAATATCCTCTGAGTTTACTCCATGTACTCCGGTTTCCTCCCACATTTCAAAGGGATGTTAGGTTAATTGATGTTTCTAAAGTGCTCTTTATGTGTAAGTGTATGTGCCCTACAATAGATTGGCACATTGTCTAGAATTATTCCTGTCTTCCAGAGGGGAGGCAGAGCAGATATGTCATTGTAATGGCAACCCTTTTCCGATCCTTAAAATCAATTCTGGGATAGGCTCTAGACACCCCCATGACCATGAACAGGACACATTAGGGATAGGGATAAATTAATAAATGATCATGTTAATTAATTAATTAATAACAATATAATTTGTTTATGCAAAACAGTTGTACTGTCATTGCAGAACTCACATTTTAAACTTACATTTACAAAAAAAAATCTTCCTATCACACTAAAATGCTGAAAAGTTATCAAACGATGACGAAAATGACTTAGGTTATTCAATTCAAGTCAAGTTTATTTATATAGCGCTTTTTACAACGTAGCATGGTTTCAAAGCAGCTTCACAGTGTTACACTGTCTTAAAAGGCTAATCCCAAGTTGAGCAAGCCTAGGGTGACAGTGGCAAGGAAAAACTATTTAAATGTTATCAAAATAAGTAGTTATCTTGCAAACTTAGAAATATGTGAAGCCATGAAAGAGTTTCCGAAACATTGGGACAAAGAATAGTGATTTGAATGTTGAACTTAATAGCCATGATTATCCTGTTAGCTATACCAGTGCAGCCCTAACTTCAGGCATATCTTCACAAGCTCCTCTCCCTCATACAGGGATTAATGTGGTGGAATGCCTGGTGTTCATTTCTCACTTCAGGACATAAATTCTCCAACTAATGCCACAATTATTGTGCTTCAGCTATGCTTTGTGTGATTATAGACTTTGCTGTCAATCTGTAGCTATGGGTCAAAAACACCTACTAAAAGGTGAAAGTGCAGGACCTAGAGCTTGGGTGTGTCCGAAATGACACAATACATTGAAATTCAGTCTGACAAGTAAGAGTATTTAAGAGATGATGAAGAAGCTAATAGTATGCTTGGCAGTCAGCTAACTACTGGGTAATGTTCATGAAAGAGCCTCTTTTGAAGTGTTTTTATATTGACTGACGTTTTAGTAAGAACATTATCTAGACTTTTGACAGAGCCATTATTTTGCTTTCTTGTCTTTACTGATAATGTATCACAACTGCATGGAATGTGTTAGTTCTGCCAAATTATACAATCTGGCATGAGCATTCTTGTTTTTAATGGGATCATTGTCTAAAGAGTTCTTTTCATCAAATTACACAAAACACATTGGTTTTGGATCCACCAGTACCTACATATTAGGTTGCCAGTATTTTTTTTATCAATTTGTCCTTGTGTGGCTTGCAGTGTAGTATTCATGTAATGTTTTAAATTTGAATAGAAATACTTAGTACCAGAATATTTTAGAACATGATTACACATGATCTCTGCACATCAGCATATGTACAAACATTTGTCTTTGTAGTGTATATTGTGTATAGCTTGTGTATAGTGACCACTAGTCAACAGTTTCAGTACTATCATGAATAACGGCTTAACTTGTAATTGCGGAATAACCATGTTCAAACTGAATAATATTATGTTTAATATGGTGTTATATCACTTAACTGACAATCAGCCTGTTCCATTAACTGTGTTCTTTTATACCATTTGAATCAGCTTTAGGAAAAATCCTGTCCCAATCTTGAGGGCCTAAATTTATCTTTATGTGCAAATCTAACATTCTTATTCTTTTTTTAAGATAATGTAGTCATATTCGCAGAAAAGGATGAGTTCAAGCCTCCTCCAACTAAAGCAGTAAAAAGGTAAGAAAGAACAAATGCTAAAATAAAGAAATCCAGAGTGAATCATTTATTTCATGTCGCGAGTCTTTTTGCGAAAGAGCAAGTACAGAATGCTTGAACTTGAATCAAGGCATTTTTCTCCCATTTCAACTTTAATCTGCTATTTAGGTTACCACAGAACAAGTTCTGACAGTGAAGGTCTAGCTTTTAGCAGGTTCCATGGTATAGGGCAGGAGAACCAACCCTTTTTTCCTTACTAGACCTTTTATTTGACTGAAGACATGATGTACATGTTCAAATCAAAAAAGTTGCAATGGTATGGAAACTTCAAATTTCTTTTTATGCATTCTGACTTTTATTTCATTGCAGACAGGATAAAGCTGACAAATGTTTTGTCTGGTCAACTTAATTTCATTTGTTAATAAACATCTATTCCAGCATTTCAGGCCTGCAACACATTCCAAAAAAAGTTGTGACAACAAAGCTTGTTGATTTAGAGCTAATAGTGATTTGAAAAAAAATAGATATACATAATGATGTGATTTCATGCAGGTGATGTCAACAGGTGATTATAATCATGATGGTACAAAAGCAGCATTCAAGAAAGGCTGAGTCTTTGAGGAGCAAAGGTGGGCCTTTTTGCCTTTGGTCCAGAGAAAACAAAATGCATTTTTTACTTATCTGGGCTCAGGGGTAACTAGCATAAACAATCACACAGTGGAAATGTGTACTGTGGTCAGATGAATCAGTATTCCAGATCTATTTTATAAAACAATGGAGGCTTTGTGCTTCAGACCAAAGAAAAAAAGGACCATACAGACTATTATCATTATCAGTCCAAAAGTCAGGGTATGTCATGGTATGGTGTTGTGTCCATGATATAATGCAGAAAAGTACACTTAGATCTTAGAGCAACATTAATTCAAGACAACATTTGTTCCAGGGACGTATATGCAATATGCAAATCCTTCTTTTTTTTTTTTGAGTAACGGTTAAAACAATTTAACATTTCAATAATTTTATTGCACATTTGTTGACAACTGGAGGTTCCCTGCCCATCTTTGCTCCTCAAAGTCCCTGCCTTTTGTGGATACTAATTTTGTACTACATCATGATTATAATTACTTGTTGACATCACCTGTTTCAAATCACATCGTAACATCGGTTTTTCTCATTATTAGTCATACATATTTTGGAATTTGTTGCAGGCTTGAAATGCAGGAATTGATTGGTTTATTAGCAAATGAAATGAAGCTGATGAGACAAAACATTAAATATCCTAGGTTTATTCTGTCTGCAATAAAATACAAAAAGTAGCCTTTTTTTATATTTCCATTTTTCATACTGTCTCAACAATTTCTGATTTGGGGTTGTAGTTTGAGGTAGCCTGATGAAAATGTACAAAATAAAATTAAACTCATTTACAAAACCACCTTTGAGTTAAATAATTTGTGATTTCAGATATTTTTGTCAATGTTTGGTGATTACTACTTACCAGTGTTAATTTTGACAGAAAATTTTGATTTAGTTTTAGTCTTAGTCTTGTGACTAAAATGTCATTTAGTTTTAGTCATAATTTAGTTATTTGAATTGTTTTTAGTTTTAGTCTAGTTTTAGTCGAC
>JAUZSU010139470.1:0-15689 GCA_034780255.1 Parotocinclus maculicauda | reverse complement strand
AAGGGGTCTGAATACTTTCCGTACGCACCGTATATATAGCATTTATATAAGCATTTGTAATGAAATGGTGACGATGCCATTTCCCTTATTTTCTCAAAATTAACCAGATTTCACTATGTAAAATATATATATATATATATATATATACACACATATAATACTTATGTCCTTACATAAAATTTCAGCTGTAGTTTCTGTTTACCTCAGGTTTAACACCAGCATGCAGGGTTACTTTTCTGGGACGGTGGATAAAAGTGTTGCCAATGGTAATGCGGTGACCAGCGAGCTGGACGACGGTAATGCATATTATGAGCAGTTTTGGGATGATCCCTCTAGGCCGTTGCTCAGCACAGGTAAGGGTAACTAGACAGGCTTCTTAGCTAGTGCCTGAAAGCTCAGCCCTTCTGCTTTGATTCTACTTGAATAAATTAACCACAGTGATTCATTGTTGCACTAACAATACTTTTCCATATCTTTCTTGCCAATTTGGAGCCATTTTGCTTAGCTATACTCACACTAGCTGCAATTTTCTGTAATGGTAATGGTGAGCAGTGTAGAGAGTGAATCTCTGCTTGCCTTCTGCATAGCTTCTTGTTTTTCATAATGATTCTTTAGCAGCACTGCAATACTTCCTTTGAAGCCTGTCTGTTTAGCCTTACTAAACCCTCTTGCTTTCTATTGCAGATCAGTGTTGGCATGTGTGGACATTTGTGTTTTGTCACACTCTATAGGGAGTGTACGTACTGTAAGATGTTTGTGTTTGTGATTTGCATATCTACAGAGTACATACAATGTGATTATTCAGTTGCATACAAGTGGCCTGCTTTATGCAGTGTAATACTCTCACACTACAATGCTGAAATGAGTAGTTTAATTAAATTTCAGTCTGTGATGGAGCTTAAGACTGCTTACCTTGTTGGCACGTTCGTGAGGTTGCCAGTTTGCTACTGGCTTAGTCACCCCATCATACAGCATCTACCGTTAGAAGAGGAGTGCATTCTTCCAACAAGACGCATGTTAAGACTCCGCTTTTAAACTGTTGCTCATGTCATGTTACATGGCACCTAGATCTGTCTCTGTGTCTAGAGATATCACAGATTGGCTGGTGCTGCTTAATTAGAGGAGAGAGAACAGCTGTATTTTTCACTCAGACTGCAGAGTCAGTCATTTCGTCTTGAACACCCAGCTGTGAATAAGAAACTCACTTTAGGGTACCAAACGTTTAATATCAAAATAATGCTTTACAGTTTCACCATTTACAAGCTGAAAGGGGAAACCGTGTGTGTATTGGTGTGTTTGGCAGTGCATTGAGGTTCAATCTGCCCCAAACAGCTTGAAGTCATTGGAACAGATAATGTAACATATACAGTAATTTCTTATTAATGAGAAATTAAGTCTATTTCCTGTTTCATGGCAAACTTGGAAAGTAAAGTGAGTTTGTAAACTAGAATTAATATGTTACATATACTATTCTTTGAAATGGATTGTAAACAGTGTTTCATACCTCCCAGCTGTACCTCTTTTGAGGGGAAAATTGCCTATTTTGGCAAATCTTTCATGTGTGTTTATATTAATGCACATAACAGTGTATTGCCAGTTCGTTATGAGTCATTGTGTTTAGATAGATTTCACATTGACAGGCCCAGTTGCATCACCACTCTTAACTTCGAGTAAGTTGTTGAGACAAGGCAGCATGGCTCACTAGGGTTTGTGTAAAATGACTGTCCTTTTTCTACTTGATTGAAAGCCTTTCATGTTTAGCATCCCCTTAGGTGTTTAAAATACCTAGTGTTTTTAATTTTCCCTGGAAATGTGAGAAGTGAAGATAAGAGACAGAGCTGTATCATGCAGGCCCTAGAGGAGTTATACATATAACCTATATATACATATATATTTAGCCTTTAATTAGAACAAGCAGACATCCCAGCATGCTTTAAAGGTGAGCTATCACACCCCCTTTCCACAAGTCATCACAGTTCCCTGAGGTCTTAATGACATTTCCAATATACATGCTTTGGTCAAACTCCAGAGCACCCATCTCACCCTTTTTAAGATTGGTTCTGAGTACCTGTTCCTTTATATGACTGCTCACCCCCAGTAATTCTTGGCATCATGAGCTGTGTCAAATGAGCTAATGCTAACAAACTGAACGTGACATAATTCAGTTTCTGTGTGAGAAAATGGCGGGATCTATTTATGGTCGACTCTTAATGGTTGATTTCTAATGGCCTTGAATCATGGCATCGACTCCTCCTGGGACTTACTCATAAGCATTAATTATATTCAGTAATATGAACATTTCAAAGCATGAATGAAGACTTGAGTACAAGTACAGAAATTGGACACTGCAAAATAAAGTGTAGCTTTTACTGCTATGTTTATAAAATATGTTCATGAAATAGTGTAACAAGCTATTTAGCTTGGAAGGTAACTTGGTTCAGAGTGGGCACTAACTGTAGGTGAGAAGCCATCAAAATCAAAAAACTGCTTTTGGGTCTTGGATTTTGTAACTGACAGACCACAGTTTGTCAGTACTGGGGAGGCATACCTCCTATACTCTTATCCTGAGCACAGAAATCCCTCAGGACTGCATTCTGAGTTCAGCTCTGTTCAATCTTTACCTATGACTACACCAATTTACTCCTACAGTACCATAGTTAAATCAACTGATGACACAACAATAGTTGGACTGATCTCAGATGGTCAGGAGACTACAGGAGCCAGGTAGAACAGCAGTCTGTTTCTTAACACCACCAAGAAAAAGGAGATCACTGTAGACTTCATAAGAATCAAGATGGAAGTTTCTGCATCTGCAGTTTAAATAGGGACGAGCCAGAAGGCAATTGAAATAAAACATTTTATGGACGGAAGAAACCCATTTAATTAAATTATGTGTAGTGTATGGTTAAAGAAAAACACTGCATTGCTGCATAAGATCCTTATCCATTGTGTGAAACATGGTGGTGGTGGTATATTTTGGGCCTGTTTTGCTGCACCTGGGCCAGATTGAATTACCACCATTAAGAAGACAATTAATTTTGAATTATACCAACATATTCTTAAGGTAAATGTCAGAACATTTGTATGTGAATTTAACCTCAAGAGAATGTGGGTCATACAACAAGGCAACAACCCTAAGTACACCAGTTACTGTACCAAGGAAAGGTTAAAGAACAATAAAGTCAAACACTTATATATATCAGAAATCTTATAAACTGTTATAAACTTATGTGATAAGGTACCATCATTCCAGAGTTCCACATGTACCAAGCTGAGGAATCAGCAGTGTGACTCAGCAGATTACTGACGATGATCTGCTGAAACTGGACAATGTATAAGCTAACCAACTTAACTTAAAAGGTTAGCAAAATGATTGTGGACAGTATACATTAAGAGCATTGCCTGTTTAATATGCTACGATCAATCAAGTGGTACTGAGTGAGTCTCAATCAAAGGAGTGTTTTTCCTCCTTAAAGTTGTAAATAACATGAATTCCCCACCTTTATCTTCTGCTTTAATATGTACATTTGTAAATATCCGTGTTACTGTTATTTAAGGGAGTCAAACATTGTCTTGTAGGGAATGAGTAAGTATAATAAAAGATCGCTCACTTAACTTACTGCATTATGTAAATACAAGACCGAGTGAAAATAGTGAAATGGTGACCTAGTGGAAACGAATTAAATAAACAAAAAATATTCCATCCTTTAACTAAATTTCTCGCTGGGGATTTGTCTATATTGCCATGTATCGACTCTTTTTCACATTTACAGTAAAGCCCAGTAAGATGTACACTCGTGGCTCAGTGGTGATGGTGGATGAGATGATGAACTCCAGTCCTCCAAACTACCGCTTTCCAGACGCTGGCCTCAGGGTCATGATTACCAGCCACTTTGGTCCTAGAACTCGTCTGCGTATGGCAAGTCGATTAATCATCCATGAGGTGGGCACCATCCTATACTGTGAGCAATGATCCTACTAACAGGCTCACCTGTGTTAGAATTAGAAGTAAGACCCAGCATGCCATTTTATACCAGTTTTAAATCTAGGTAGCTGTAACTGATGATAAATTTGCTCAAGATTAAATAAATGATTTCATATTTTTTAATTTTTCAAAGGTTGTAAACCTTTAAAAACTCTGAGTTTAAACTCTAACTCTAAGTGTGTACGTGCGTGCGTGCGTGTGTTTGTGTGTGCCTGCGCCCTGCAATGGATTGGCATCCCATTTAGGGTTGTTCCTGCCCTTGTGCCCAGAGTTGCCGGGTGGGGACCGGCTGGCCTGCAACCCCGTGTAAATTAAGCGAAAGATAATGAATGAATTAATAATTGCAAAAATATTGTAGGCTAAAGTGAAGGAATGTTTATAATGTGAAAGTAGAGTATTTTTGTAATGGTGAAAATGTCAGCAACAAGAGTAATATACTGCTTATATTGGTGAAATAATAGTGAGAAGGTAGTAGAAGGTTGTACAGTAATAAGGGGATATTTCAAAAATAAATATCCCATAATGAAATATCCTCCAATGGTGAGCAGTGTATATCCTCTTATTGTGAGCAGTGTGTAGTGAAAATGTAGTAGTAATCTTTGTTGTTTGTTTGTTTTTGTAGGCCTGTTTCTGTTAAGCTCCTTGTGTAGGCCTATTTATGTGCCAGGGCAAATTTCCACTGAACTATGTGAAACATAGAATATTTACATTCTTAGAACGTTTCCCTCTAAGCAATTTCTGCCTTAATTGCCTGAGGCCTGGTTGTGAGTTAATGATCTGCTTAACGAAGGTGCTGCATTAAGCAGATTGTTCTATGTGAAACTGTCGAAGGTTGTAACAGTTGCCTATATGATGGGAAAGTTTATGTGGGAATGACAACTTGTACATAAATACTGTGGTGTGAGAATGGCATCCTCAGAATAGCCAGACTCCGTAATCGATCATGAGAGCTTATGCTGAATACAAAACGCTGTGTCTTCTGGTTCTTCATCTTAGACATCCCCTTAAGATGCAGCTTATGCAATATTTGGTTTGGTGTGCAGCTCTCCCTCCTACACAAGCCAGGATAACAAGATCCAGTGAGATTTTAAAAACAAACTATCTATTTGTAAATCATATTATCAGTGATTTAAATTGTATTTGTTTGAGGTAGTAAGTAAGGCTTTTAAATTGAAAAATGTGCCTTGTATCATTTACTAAATAAGTGTATAATGAAATACCAGTCCAATGTAATATCTAAGAAAAGTTAACCAAGCTATCTCATGTATAAAGGAACAAATGTGTGGCGGTCATTTTTTCATACACTGGCATGAAACGAATGGGAGTAAAGACTGAAACAGATGATACAGATATGGGACATTAAATTTTTTTTTTTTAATTCACCACACATTTCCAAAGAAGTCTCTTTGTACACGAGTTTTTTGCATTAATCAGTCACTGCGTAAATAAGTATAAGACACAACACAGAAACACTGTAATCCTCAGCATAATCCTAATTAATAAATAATTTATTACACCATATTCATATTTTATAGCAGTCAAAATATAAATAAATATAAAAGTATTGCTCACTTGCTTGGATGTTTTCTGATTTTGTAGCAACAGCGATTGATGCAGGGCTCTAGCGGAGTTGATGGTGCTGATGGGAAAGCAGACATAATGGAGAACGGCAGTGTGATAGAGGACAAGCTGACAGAGGATGAGGACAATGAGCAGTCATCTCCCTTTGTTGTTCCTGGTAATAAACTTTCACTTATACAGTTAACAAAATAAAACTTCCTCAACCTGCTTAGCTGCTGCTATTTAAAATAAACACATCTTCACTGACTGCTGCAGTAGAGTTAAAGGAAAAAAGCAGCGTTTTTATTACATTTAAATTTTTATTACCTTTATAAAATCATTTTTAAGTGTCGTTCAGGCGATGGCGAGCGAGCAGAGCAATATCTGCATATACATGTAATGTTTCCTGAGGCTTGTTTACACGCTGGCTACCCTTTCACACACTATTAAGGATACATAAATAGCATACATGCATTTTCAGAGTGCACCGAGTTCAAACCTTTGTTCCATAACAAAGCTTTTTTGACCACTGTGTGTGTTCGTTTCTGCTCTCTGGCCAAGTTTATCGTTCTGCTTTTATTGATTAAAAAAAATCATATTCTTGCCTCTTCCTTGAAATTTTAGTGCATTTTGATTTAAAAAAAACTGAACTGGAGTAGAATCTTAAGGGTCTTCTGATGAGTTTGGTTAAAAAGCTGACATTGTAGTTATACTGATCTTAACTGTTACATTCATTCTGCTTTCATGATAATTACTTTAACTTTTGTAAACTGAAATTATTTAATACACCTTTAACTGTCAAAGCTTATAAATAGCTATATAGCTTAGCTAATTTACTAACTGGCTGGTACTATTCATTACTGTGATGTGTTGACCAACTGAATAAAAATTATTTAATTTCCATTTAAAATAATTATTTTTTTTAATACAGAAAAGTGGGAAAACAAGCAAAAAGAAATAAATATAATAACTAAATAATACATGGGAAATATAATAGAAGTACAGCAGAAATTCTGTTATTTAATTTCCATATCCACCTAGTATGGTTCAGCTTTGCCTTGTGATGTCACACTCACTCTGTGTAACAATTAAAGAGTGCCACACATTGACTGTTCAGTAGGGTGTTTGATCAGCCAAGACTGATTAAAAAAAACACTGACAGCGATGGGGCATGAACAGCATCAGAGTTCAGCAGTTCTTGTGGGATCCTCTTCATATTCATTTTGAAATCCAATTTTTTGAGCAGTGTAGTTTAATCATTTACATATTAGCCTTACACAAACAATACAAATTAACATATTGTGGATATTGAAATTAATGGCAAGTATATTGTGCCGTTTTTTCGAGTATTAAATTGGGCCACTTAACAAATTTCAGTACTGCACTTTGTTGCCTGTCTGCCCCGGCACACTGGGACACTTTAAAGACAAAAGTATGCTTGTCTTTGGAATGAGATTATAGAGATTGTATATTTTTTTGTAAGAATACTAGCATTAGTATTAAAGCTTTTATACGATTTCTGAACGACTCTTTTCTTTGTTTCTGTAAATCTCACCAACGTGAAGTACAGTGATCTTACTGTTATTGCAGGGGGTGCGATTAACAAAGTAAAGTTCATCGTCTCATGGCCTATTTTGGTGTTACTGTACTTCACTGTGCCAAATTGTGGCAAGCCACGCTGGGAAAACTGGTTCATGCTTTCATTTTTCCTCTCCACTCTGTGGATAGCCATCTTCTCCTACTTTATGGTGTGGATGGTAAGTGTATGCATTTTTCATTTAGCATTTTATACTTCAGCTGTCCTTCATGTGTTAAGTGAGCACTGTAATGTATCTGTTACAAGGAGCCTAGTTTGGCATTTTATTGTAAGTTGTATGCATGCAGTGATATAATGCAAATGTGTTAATTTAGCTGTGTATTTGTGATGTAAAGGTGACGATTATTGGATACACCCTGGGCATACCCGATATCATAATGGGCATCACTTTCCTGGCAGCAGGCACCAGTGTTCCAGACTGTATTGCCAGCCTTATAGTTGCTCGACAAGGTATCACTTGTGTTCTTCTGCTTTGTTCCTTTTTCTTATAACCTTTAATATTTCTGAGACCTTTTTAAATGTGTGTGACTGGATGTGTCCACAGGACTGGGGGATATGGCTGTCTCCAACTCGATTGGCAGTAATGTCTTTGATATCCTGGTTGGACTTGGTGTTCCCTGGAGCCTGCAGACAATGGCTTTTAACTACGGTTCTGAGGTATCTCTCATTCTCATTTAGTTGTTTACATTGAAAAGGCTGTGAAAGACATTTTCAGAAATAAAATCTGTTTCTCTGCTCTTGCCTTAGGTGAAAATCAACAGTAAAGGTCTGGTGTATTCTGTAGTACTGCTTCTTGGCTCAGTGGCTTTAACTGTAAGTTAAAGTGAACATTTACTTATTATGCACAACTTCACTTTGTCTTCTCAGTGTCTTACAAACCGATACATGAGCAAAGTCATTTCTGGTGTTTGGCAAGCTGCTTTATTGACCCAGCAGGAAACATTTTTGGATATTACCTTTGCCTGCAAAAAACAATCTCATTTTTAGTGTTCTACATATATCAGAGGATACACATTTTACAAGTATACACTGTACCCGCTGTGTTCTTGATTAGTACTTACTGTGAAAAAGTATTTTGGCCATCATCAGACAGGTAAGAAATACTATTATGTACTATTAGAAATGAATCAGTTCATCATTTTTGGTATGATTTAGGTACAAAATTGAGAAACTTAGTGATTTCCCAGGTGAATGAGGAAATAATATTGTCTTCAAAATTATTCAACCATTGCCTTGACAAATCATGTCAGCCGTTTTACTCCTATTTTTTGTGTAATTGCACAATTTAGGAAAGGATAAAGTGTCCTTTAGTTTCTAGCTTTCTGTAGTTTACCAAGACCTACTTAGAGATTAGATTTAAATAGGGAGGGCAATTGATTTATTATTGGAATAACAAAAGTTTAAGGCATATATCAAGTTTAATATATATATCACAAGTTTTTTTTTTATTCTTTTGTTTTTTATGCAGAAATTCACTTCAGTTCAGATAATATCAATTCTTAATAGCTTTTAATGGTTTTGTTGCCCATCTCAACATACTTAGAGGCAATCCTGTTCATATGGGTTTTTAAAAGATTGCATATACTGCTGATCCTCACTATGCAGAGATCAGCTTTGCAAAATTCAAGTTAAAATCCTAATCACAACATACCAGATATGCCATAACTGCTACAATCTGTATAATTCACCATAAAAGTTTTTGGATGGGGGCATGGCGAATACACAATACTTTTAATCTCTGCCTACTCCTTCAGCTTTCCTCCTTACAGTGAGTAGCATATGCTCTTATTTTATTATAGTGTTTAGTTACATGGTTACTCACTAAATTAAACTAACTGTGAGGCAAAAGCCATTTCTAAGCAAATTATTCTAAGCAGTAACTTGAAAGGGCGAATACATGGCATATATGGAACATGGTACAGCGGTGAGGCCAAGGGTAATACACAGGTAACAGGTTGAAGGGTCAATCGGGAAGTCCAATATTATGCTGATTTCATTCAATGTAGACTATATTTAAAGATGCTAGAATGCGGTAGGAACTTCCCATTCTTCCAGTGAATTTTCCCTTTTCAAAACATTTTCCAAAATTGACAAATGGACATAATAAAGGAGCAAGCACTACGTCAATCATGGGATTAAAGCCAAAATTAGTTTATAGCAATTAAATGTGTTGAAATATGTTACTATACTAGTTTACAATGGGGATACGTTCTGATAAATCTATCATACATTTATTTTAGCTCGAGGAGTTTAATATATACTGTTTATATCATAGCCTAACTGAACTGCCTAACAGTACTAATCACTCCCACCACTTGATTCCCTATGTCACATGCTGCAGCATTCCAAATGCATCACACACTGCTGACTTTCTCTATATATTGCATAACACTTTTCCAGCGACTACATTACTATGTTATCACCATTTATTCCTCCACAGATCCTGGGGATCCATGTTAACAGATGGAAGCTGGATTTTAAGCTTGGTGTTTATGTGCTCCTGCTATACGCCATCTTCCTCTGCTTCTCTATCATGATCGAGTACAACGTCTTCACCTTTGTTAATTTACCCATGTGCATCGAGGCCTGAATTGTGTATTTCTAAAACCATTTCCAGACCAGACTTGCGTCCTGCAGATTTATATGAAAGGTTTTTTTCTGCAATGAAAGTGATAATGGAATCAACATTTTCCAGAAGCCATTAGGATGCCTGTGTCCATGTGGATTCAGCTACCTTGAGAACTACAGCTCTCTCTGTCTCCTTAACACACTGTAATACAGTAATACATGATCACACCACAGTTTCTCACCACATGAGGATGTCTTACTTTAGCTGAGAACAGGGGAACTCAGGGGAACAACCCCTTCCAATCACTTCCGTTTCAAGTTTGGTCTTCCATAGAGTAATGATACAACAAGAAAATCAACGTTAAGTCTTAAATATAGAGAGTTACATTTCTTGGTTACTCTACAGTAAAAGTAAGTGAACATTATCAGCTCTATCCTGCTGTAGGGCAGTCATGAGATAAAAGCAGCATATGATGATGAAGACCTCGAGGAACACCAGAATACTAGAAAAATAACAATTATATACGAGTTATATGCCTGTCTGCTGCAGCATGAGTGAAATATACCACAATGAAAATGGCAGAGGATTACATTTTGGAAAGATGATTTCCTTTATGCTAATGGAAACATCTCGCACTTGAGAACGTCATTAAGTCAAATGACTAATCCAAGTGACTGGTTTAGGTAATTCTGCCAATGACTGTTGATCTATCACACTGTGATTACATAATGCTTGCGTGTCACCATTTTTTTTTCCAACTCCGAGTAAACAGACTTTAAATAGGTTATTCATTGCCCCTTGGTCATGTGCAAGAGCTCTAGATGTTGCAAATGGCAACGTACCTGTTGTTTATATGTAAATACAGCATCAGAGATACTGCTGCTTAAACCAGTGCTTCCATTCAATTCTGGGTCCTGGGGGGTGGGGTGGCTGAATATGCTCACTTGTTTCAAGATCTCTATATTTGTTTGTCTGTAATGCATGATTTGACACAATAGAGCCGAAGATCACTGTCAACCTCCCTATAAAAGGCAGCTACCACCCTAAAACCTGCACAAGGAGGCTCAGGAGTTTCTAACCCAAGTAAATGGCCTTTGTGTCAGTGTCAGTTGTGTAAATGTGAGGTGGTGTTATTCAGTGCTAATTGCTGTTGTCCATGTCGTAAGACAGGTGTTTGCAGTATTTTATTGTGTGCAGTATATAAACATATGCCATCTTGATATAAAACTGAGGAGAAATGGATCTAAATACAGGGCTGTTGCTTAGATGGTGGCAAGTAAACCAACTGAGTAATGTTTCAAGCATGCAAATGTTCACCTGTTTGCTACCCAAAATTAGTGCTACAAGGAATGGCATGTGCAGCAGAGTGTGGTGGTGAAACGTAAATTGTCTTTTTTTGTGTTTGTGATAGCTGATTAGTGTTCAGATGGGCTACGATCTATGACCTGAAGAGTGTTAAAGACAGTTTCTTTTTGCAAACAAAGTTAAAGTTAATAGAGGTGTGATCAGTTGCTATTAACAAGTAAAGGTCAAAGAGAAAACAGGATTTGATTTGACACAGGCCAACTGCTACTTTTTAAAACTCAATCTCCCAGGTGTGTAGCCAAGAATCTGTTCATGCTATTGTAAAAGCAAATGGATTCCTGTTTATATTGCTGAATTACTAAAGATAGGCTATTTGTATTATCTTACTGTACTTTGAAGTCAGTCCTGTGATCATGTTTATCAATGCAGCAGTTATTATTCCTACATTTAAACTGAAAGATGAGTATTTTTGACTCTAGCTGTATTTTATAAACTGTGCACTACCTCCCAAGTGACTGGATTATTGTTCGATTCATTTTTTTTGGAATTGGATCCCTCGAGAGGCGGCATCTTCGTTATCAGTAGTAGCATTCTGAAAGAAGTCTTGCATTCACAGAACTCAATGTGTACCTCTTCAGGGGAGAGAGTTATGTAATATGCTTTAAACCTGACTGTGTTCCTGCATGAAGGTGTACACTTACAGGACTTATGCACTCACTTGCATGCATATATGCATTGTTTCTTTATTTAATATACATCTAAGATCTAATTTCAGAGACACTCTGCTGCACTGTGGGAGAAATGTTAACCATTTATCAAGCTGCTGATGAATAAGAGAGAGATATGAAGAGCTTTAAGATTTAGAACCGTGTTTAACTTGAATGTACTGTCTTGCAATCAATGGATGTATACAAACAATGCATTTTACTGTGAAGCAATAATTTATGAAAGACATGTAAACATTTGAATCAGAACAAAATTGTATTGGAATCACAAATGAAAAATTATACAGTTTATATGTAATGGCGTGCAGTGTGTTCACTGGGGCCCAGTACTGGCAACATTGCAAGTGCTGCAACTTGAACCGTCAACATTTTGATTAACTTTCAAGTATCTATGACTCTTACTAGTGTATGTAATTGCTGAGCCACCACTAAGAATGGGTATTTAAATCTGGTTCTGATTTTGAACCAGTGCCAAATGTCCAAGAATCGTGTACCCCTGTATCTGCCAGGACCCCTGTGTCTTGCAATCACTTTTTTTTACTTTACTTTAAGAGAAATAAAAAAGGCTAAATTCAGTATGTGTAAAAAGATATTCTGTTGCAAAAGAGATTGCACATTCAACATGGCAATCTGAGTTGAACAATATATATTCATGGCCAAAAGGTTTGGCTGCTTTTAGAACCTTTTGTCAAATGTTTATATGGTATAATGAAGTACAGATATAAGCATTCCATATGTCTTTTTACACTTAATGTATTTAGACTTGATATTTATAGTGTTCCCTGTTCTTATTGATGAATTCTCCTTGGTATGCTGGATATCAGCTTCTGGACAAAATCGTGAATGATGGCAAACCATTCGTGACTAATCAGTGCTTGGAGTTAATCACAGTTTCTGGGGTTTTATTTGTCCACTTTCTTTTTGACGATTTCCTGTCCATGGACCCAAATTTTTATGTTTTGTTCACCAAGATACTGGTTATCACATTTTCCTTGTGACACTGTGCTCCTTCATACTGGGAAAAAAACATTGTTTATATTCAAATTGCACCTGAATTGCTGGAAGAAGTTGCTCTTTGGAGGAAGTTTTGATACTATTCTTTATTCATGGAAGTGTTCTTAGGCAAAAATTTGAGCGAACCCACATATGAATGGTCACAGGATGCCTCAGTGTTAGCATGACACAGGACTTGTGGTAGCACTCACCTATTCTTCTCCAAGCAATCATACAGACTGGGTAGCCTAGCGGTTAAGGTACTTGACTCTGGACCTGATGGCCCAGGGTTCAAATCTTACCTCTGTCAAAGCTGCCACAGTTGGGTCTTTAAGCAAGGCCCTTAACCCACCACTTGGATTGTAAGACTGTATGAGTTGTAAGTCGCTCTGGATAAGAGCGTCTGCTAAATGCTGTAAATGTTCTAGATGTCCCAAACACTCTGGTGGGAGCTTCATCAGAGACAATAACATTACCCCAGACCCCTGTAGTCCAAATTTATTGAAGTGAGTTTTCGAAGTGAATTTCCATAAAGATTCAACTGTACATGAAATGCGGCCGTAAAGTGCAACACTAACAAACTACAACTAACGGTTCCTTGTGCATTTTCCAATGAGAACTCCACACACTGAAAGAGACAACCTATGGCAATTCAAATACCCCAAGCAAAAATGATAACTTTCCCACACACAAAAAAGAATCCCAGCTGAAATTACGTTGTCATGATTCAGGGGTAAAGCACAAATAGCCTCACTGAGGGTGTATTTTTCATCCAGGTGGACTAATTTATGTATAACTGCACCCAAGGAGGAATCTGAGAAATGGACCACTTCCTTTATTATATATATAAGATATGAATGTGTTATCACAGTAATTAGCTTTCTGAATTATCACATCTCTGCCACTTTCTGAACTGTCCAATTCAGAACTGTCCAATAATGGAAGAATGGTGTACAAAATGAACGACTGAGTTTTCTCACACCATTCACACTAAACCAGTAACCATTAATTTAGATTTACATTTATGTAATTTAACAGATGCCCTTTTCCAGAGCAACTTACAATAAATACAGTAATCTTTGGTCCAGAAGAACACGGTGTCCATTTTTTGGTCTTTAGAGACCAAAGGAAAATGAAAGACTGCAGTAAGTCCAGCCAGGGTCTGCCATGGTATGGGGCTGTGTCAGTACCCTTGGCAAATTTTGCAACTTGGCAAGATTCTGTGATGGCAGCATTAATTTACAAAAGTACACTGTGATTATAGAACAACACTAATGCCTTCAAGATGAAATCTTTTCCAGAGATGTCCACAAATTTATTAACAAGACAATGCAAGATAATAAATCAGAAAAAGTTAGGACTGAAATAAGGAAACACCTTCCAGACTCTTTGAGGAACCTTGTTTTTGAACATTTTAATATTTTTTTTACCACAGGAGAGCCTTTGACCAATTTGACATCTGCTTTTTACCTCATAACTAGCCATAAATTGTCCCAGTTCCAACTATACTGCTCACAAAAAATATAATGTAAATAACTATGTAAATAAAATATTATAATATTTAAAAATGAAATATCCCATAATGAAATATACCCTAATCCCATAATTGTGTATTTTATGAATGTGTGCCAGGCCTGAAATGCAGGAATGGATGTTCATTAAGAAATTAATTGAAGTTAATCAGACAAAATATTAACTCTCCTGGTTTCACACTGTCTATGATGATACAAAAATCAAAATATGTGTAAGGATCACTGCGTTTTTATATTTATATATTTTTTTATAATTTATTTTATTTTATATTTGCATTTTACATACCATCCCAGCTTTTTCTCATTTGGGGTTGTATGTCTGCACAGTTCAATGAACCATTAACAAATCAATTATGGGACCTTTTAGGGAAACAGTCATGGATGGTCTGAAAAATGCTCAAAATTTTGCTACAAGCTCTACCAAATACAAGCGTTCACTCTGCAATGTTTCTGCTTCTTCACATGCTGCGCTTGACCACTTGGTGGCAGAATAGTACAATGGAAGAGCTCTTGTGACTGCTAACTCAGTAAACGTGTTACAAACCATTTACAAAATTCTACAAAAATGTAATAATATTAAAGCTAAATTGATTAATACCTGTAAAACACTGAACCTTGTTTGATTGAGAGTTTACACAATCATGACACGCAGCAATCAGACCTGATAGACATATTATCATGTACATCTATCCTATAGGTTGGTCGATTTTGGTACAAGTATTGACTGTAGCCAATATGAAACTGCACAATTTGACATCCCAACACAGCAATCAGGGCCACCACAATCTTCCTCTTTCTGCTGATCCTGCTTGGAGTCTCCAGTGAGCCAATGCAATATTTAATTTAGCACAGTTTTTTGTGCTTAATGTCCCTCCCAGTGTGTACAGAGTGAATAAATGCTGCCAAGACTAATGTTTCTTCATCTGTAGCAGTCTTTTGACGACCACTATGTGGCTTGTGGTCCACACTCCTGGTTTCTCTGAATCTGGATATGAGGGATGCAAGTGTGCTGGGTGAAATTGGTGATCTTTCTGGGTGTCGGTTGTAGCAGTCTTCTATCATGAGCTACATGACCACTTTCTTATTGGAAAAACATGCCTTTAAATAGGGTGACCATATTTGCGTTTGGGAAAACCAGGACACCTTGGAGCCGGGGGGGCATGGGCACATATACCGTGGCATGCACTCACTTAACATAGACCCACGTAATCCTTTATTAAAAATGTTTTTCAGTAAAAGTCTACAACAAAAACTCCAATAAAAATGATAAGCATTTTGAATAAAATTTACATTTTCTGTAATGAATGAATAGCACAATGAAAGAAATAATCTAAACATCACTTACCTAACAACAACAGTTAACAATAACTCTCAACTCGAAATAACACGATACTCAGTTACCCTCAGTAATGAACGAAATATT
>JAUZSU010139449.1:0-15690 GCA_034780255.1 Parotocinclus maculicauda | reverse complement strand
TTCTTATTATACGTCGTGGGGTACACCTATCCCGCATACTGGGTCCTTAATTAAAACACCACCTGCTATCATAACAAAAACGTTACATTATTAGCAATGCAATTCAGTACTGCCAATGGGTTCAGAATTCTGTCCAGTGCAGCTTTTTGTTCAAGGCATAGTCTATTGTTTTGGCAGCTGAGTCGCACTCTCAAGAAGGGATCATCATTGTGTTAATGTTAGCTTCTGCTGCCAACATGTTGCTCTGAAATCACCCAAAAATCTCGACTGGGAGGAATCAGGGTTATATTTCTCAAGAACGATTTACGGCCGCACAGTCAGTGAGGCAAGTCTCAAAATAAATTGGCCTCAAATGAAGAACAATATGTGGTCCTATATAGGAAAGAATCAGGAAAACATGATCTGTAGCTTTGGCAACACTACACTTAAACTGAACAGGAAGTGCCTCACTTTCATGACACTATAGACTCATACAATAGTCTAAGTTTTTCCAATAGAGCAGGTCTAGGCACGGCAGTGGAAGGGTAAAAACATGCTCTTGCTAACCAGCTAGGGTGATATGATATGGTGTCACGTAAGCTCGTCATGTTAATATGCTGAATGAGTTGGGCTAATCATAAACACTTTGAGGGTTAACACTGTGGACAGCTGCTCATGAGTAGACTAGTCAGTTGTGGATTTTAAAGCATCCCCCTGTGATGCGAACCACCCTATTTTAGAAGGCACATTCTAAAAGGGACTGTAACGAAAGCCAGAACAGTAACTGTCTATCCAAGCAGGGCTGATAAAAAGACAAATAATGTTTACAGAGTATGCTACATTAGCAAAGAACTGTGTTTTATAGTGAATGAGCTACATGGACACCTATTACACAATGACATGTGGAACATTAGCAAGCGTGTCATTACTACATTATAATGGGGTAAATTGTGGTATTGTTTGGAATGACTGAAAATAAAGTTATTTGTGAAGAATTTGCTAAACAATCAGAGCCCCTCTATCATAAAAGCCATTCATTCCATTTTACCTTTGTATGTGACAAGCTGTTATTAGTGGAATCCTGAAAATGACCATGATAATGTCAGTAAAAGCCAGGGGGGAGGGAGGGCCATTGTGGGATCTGTGCTGAGCTGACAGACATATTTCAATGGGAATTATTTAAGTTGTGCTAGACTGTTTGGATGAACATAAAGCAAACAATGTACACATAAACCACCTCTGTTTATTATTGAAGACTTTGGTAATGTGATCTTCGTGCCTTTGACAAAAAAAAGCCCTTACAATGACTTGAAACTGAACCAGAGATCGAGGTGTTGATAGTATGCTGTTCATAGGAGCTTTTGTCCTGGCAATGAGCTGCTTTTTTCTGAGGTGTCACTGAATTGGTCCTAATCTGCCCTTGGCAAGGAAACAGACTAAGTATTCAAAAGCTATTTTTTCTCCCCAAAGACACCATTTTGCCCATCTGGAACAAAACCCACAACCAACAAGGCAGGATGCATGCTACTTTAAATCCATGCAAACTGGCTCCACAAAAAAACCATGTTAGAGGCAGCCAATGGAAATGTGTCTAATCCAAAATAGGTGTACTGCTTATTTTGTGCATTGTGTTCGGATTGTATAATCAAATGTTACTTTGTTGTGTATTGCAACAAAGTTTAAGCTGCTAAAATAAGTCACTAAGTTTCCAAATTGCCACCTGCATACCAATAAAAAATGTGCTTGGAAGTCATGCCAGGAAAATACCTTCTTAATTATCTTACACCAAATACAAGCACCTGAAGTTCAACACACTACTGATACTTTGTCTGAAACTTGTTTCTTTGGTGAGATGAGTCCAATACAGAAGAAAGGTTTGGTGTAAAGAAAATAATCTAATCTTAACTATAAGTACTAAGTAGTACGTATGAACATAAGTACATGTTCTCTACAAAGAACCAGGAGGTTTTTTTAATCAAAACCTGCCTGTGCTTGCCAAGAAGCTACAACTGGGTCATAGTTGGATCTGCCAGCAAAAGAATGATCCAAAATAAACATCCAAATCCACACAAAAATGATTCAGTAAACATAGAATCAAGCTTAGGACATGGTCATCCAAATCCCTGATCTCAAAAACCTATAGGGTAAGTTAAAGAGAGTACACATAAGAGGACTAAGGCTTCTAGAAAGTCTGCAGAGATTCTGTTTTAATGATTAAGTGTCTCAGATATCTTACTCTTTATTTTTCAGTCTCCACAAGCACTATGGGAGACGACGCAGTGACATAGTGCTATGATGGCAAAGGGAGGTTGTGTAAAGTACTAAATGTGGGGGGTGCCAATATTTGTGACACATGTGGTTTTGTTAAAGCTTGACAATTGATGTCACAGCTGTGTTCCATTGTGCATTGTGGGATGAGAATACAGCAGAAAGTTATTTGGAAAAAACTGGTCATATTAACAAGCTGGATGTCTGAGAACATCCAAATGAAGAGTAGAATAATATTACAGATCCAGACCTGCTGCACTTACTGTCCAGAATAGGCAGTTATTGTGCCTATTCCTTACACCTCCTTATTTAAATAAGAAGCAACAAATATACAGCAGTAAAAATAATTTGTTGCTCTTCTAGTTGCAGTTATATAGTATATTTGCCTCAATTGTAAATCACTAAGATAAGACTATCACTAAAAATTGTAAATCAATAAGATAAAAGCATCAAGGCGACAAGCACATTGTAGATGAGCTTCTAGATAGTCTGTAAAAAAAAAGTGCTTCAGGTGAATTGTTTTTTCTCCAACAGTTATCTAAAGATTGGCTTTGGCCAAGCACCTACTTGATAAATTGCCTATTAAGGTGTCAATGAATGAAACACCCCCAAATTCTTTACATGCAAGTCTCAAGTTAATATTGCAGTTTTATTGCTGAACAATAACTTTTACTGGTGAATTAATCGCCACAAAAAAACACAAAAAAGTAGCCAGGGTAAACCCATGCATACACGGGGAGAACATGCAGACACCACATAGAAAGGAGCCAGGCCCCTTCATCCCAGGAACTTCTTGTTGTGAGGCAATAGTGCTACCCACCCACCCAGCATGCCGCCTCCAGCACATTCTAGGTTAAATGATTAAGTTATGTATTTGTTTATTAATAATGTCATGTCAGCAATAGCCATATCCATGGCAGTAGCAAAGCTGCAACTGAACTCGTCAAGCACACCAACACTGGGTGAATATAGAAACATAACCTGGAGCAAACACACACAAAACAGGAAGAACCTTTACAGTTTTTACAAGTGTATTCTTGTTTAGATTCCTCATTATTAGGAATAGATTATGCTACTGATGTCTTAAAGCACTTTTGTAAGTCACTCTGGATAAGGGCGTCTGCTAAATACTGTAAATGTAAACATGAAAATCCCACTCAAACAGAGTTCAGGGTTCAGATCGAACCAGTGATCAATAGAGCTATGAAGCAGCAGTACTAACCAGTTTTGCCATCGCATTCGTCCACATACTGGGTTCTAAAAGAATATCTTGTTTCATACCCAAAGCAGCAGTTTTTATGTGATGACACAAAGTAGCACAGATGATGATGTGGCACAAGTTGGACAGTCATCATCGCCTTCTCACTTTAAAGCCAGCACCATCTCAGCATCCCTTTTTAGCTTCATGAACATTCTTGGCATAAGTAAGCTGCAAGTCAAATCCTTCAACAGATGCAAATTCCTGAATATAAAAGTGATACTGAGCCAACTTTTAGACAAGAGATGTCATGGTCAAAGGGCTAGTTTTAAAGGACACTTTCAGGGGGTGAAGCCTGAGAAATAATTCTCTTAAATATTTTTCCATACACCTAACTGGCATGCTATTGTTAATCTTTGCTTCCTACAATACTTGTCTTCTCTTCTTCTAAAACTCCCATAGGCTACAACTGTAGAATACACTGGTGCAGCCTAAAGAACCTGAAAGCCAGAGTCCTAGCACCCCTAATCCAGAAGGTGTTTCCGAAATGGCCCTGATCCAGATATGCAAACACATGGTGTTGCGTGATATTTTGAGCATGGCTGTCATTAAACTGTACACAATCGCTCAGTAATTGCAAGAGGCAAGGTGGCGTTGACCGTGAGCGACCATACATCTGGCTCACTCAAATGTAGGCACAACTCTGTTTCATACTGTGCCTCATTCCACGTTAATACAAGAAATCATTCTCTCATTCAAAGACACTTAATCAGATCTCTTGTCATGGAGCTTGTGATTCTGCCAATATACTTAATCCCTTGCTAAAAGACAGGCTGCACTCGGCGTACATGGACCATAAAAGAATATATAATATAAATACTGTGTGAATACTGTGTAACTGTTCTGACAGAAACTTTTCCACACTCTCCAGCTGATAAAATATGCAAGAGCCCTCTCAGCTTTTGTTTTAACAGCTAAAGCTGCATTCTGAACATTATAGTGAAAGAAATGAATTCTTTTATATACTAAGTCTGGACACTTTTTGTGTTCATACTCTACCTATGTAACAGGAAATGAGAATTAAAACAAGGAGTAAAAGGATTAGAAAAATAATATTACACTTGTCACGCCTGAACTCATTACTTGGATAGAAGGTTTTTTCAAGATTATCTTAAGATTTCCTCCCTATTTGAATATTTTAATCATGCTATTTAAACTCATAAATATATTTATACACTATTAATGAAACCAGTGAATATGTTTCAAAACTGCGCTGTTCATTTAGGCTTCGAATCCCTCAGATTACATGAGCAAAATCCTTTCTAAGCAGTCGGTATTTGGCTTTGTATATTTTCTCAAGGAGAAATCCATAACTATCCCACTTTTTCAACTTTTAGCAATAAATGAACTCATAGACATGTGCAGGGAACAGCAAAGCCCACTTTCTCCCATTCGGAGGCCCAGCACTTTATATTTACAAGAGCCAGCAAAGGTAACAGTGCCTCCTGCATCACACCCTCTCAGCACAAACTCTTGGGAACAGATGACCTAATGGAAGAGGTTACGTTTTTGAAAGGTTTTACAAAGCAAGCGGAGATAAACAGGGATCCGCAGTGCAATCATTTCACTCCAGTATTTAAATTTGATGCAAGACCGTACTTTGACCTGCACCACCTGCCACTCTGACTTATGTTCTGATAGAAGTTCAAGAGTTTTCCTTTCAAACTTTGGGATGAGAAAACCAAACATGATTTAATTTACAGAAAAAACATTTTTGTTAAGATAAGTTGGTTATGAGGTAGAATATAGCACTTTTTAGCACAAGCTAGATAAATGTGCTTGGAAGATTAGCTTGTTCCAGTCAACGGAACAGGAAGCATTGGCAATATATTTGCAAATGCAGTTAATGACTGATTTTTCATGGTTTGAATTTGACCGCATTTGTAGAGATATGACTTGCAAAGACTCAGTTTATCCTGTGGACTACAATCAACCACTATGCACAGTCACTATTTATTCAGATGTATTCACAATTATAATGCATGTTGAAAACACAGCTCGTTCTCATGCACTGTGCTATTTTAAGTTCTTTATTTAATTAAATTCAGTTCAATGTTCTGTTGAATTTGTGCTCCCTCCAAAGAAAATGTACTGAAGATTTAACGGACAAGCCACACAGAAAAATTGAAGCAGCTGAAGAGTTGAGTGAATATTTTATGCTTTTTGAAGTGTAGACACGTTATGGTGACACTGTGATGCCACTGACTCTAGCCTGAATATTGGGGTGAAGGACTTCAGCAAACAAATCAAATCCATGCACTCAAGGTTTCTGTAAAAACATTTTGTAAACCAAAGTTGCAGAGTAGCAATAATTGAGGGTTTTACAGCCTAATGAATAAATCATACTCACATTTAGTAAATTGTGCTAACAAATTGCAAGGCAGATAAAAACAAACAATTTTGCAGTGCTGGGACCAAGATGTAGGCGTACTTTATGATATTGGAAGACAAAAAGGTAACTACCTAGTGTTTTATGTGATCTCGTATTTTTTTTTTTGTTTGTTTGTTTATAAATTAGGTTCTTCATTGCTCCTGGGTAATCTCCTTACTGTTCTGGAACCCTGATGAAGCAAGCAGGTTCTGTCCTAACCCTTTCAGGAATTGTCTGACTTAAGACTGGATAAACATGGGCACAGGTGAGATCCCCAAAAATTCAGCACCAGCTGGGATGTGATGAAGAGCAGTGACCCAATGATGGGTAAGGAAGGCATTTATAAAAAGACTGCTGACAGCCACACACTTTCAACATCTTAGGACATTTCTTTCTATATAGGAAAGTACACATATGTATTCATACTTATGATGGAGTATTATGTGAGATGATGATTTCCTCTTGTTGGACCAAGTTGGACTGTGGTGGCCTACTGGTTAAGATTATGGACCAGAAGGGTGCCAAACTACTATAGTCCCTGAGCAAGGCCCTCAAACAGCCCACAATTGCTTGGACTATAAGACTGTATGAATTGTAAGTCGCTCTGAATAAGGGCGTCAGCAAAATGACATAAATGTATTTCTTCTGCTTAATCCACACAGGGTCACAGGCCAGCCAGTGCCCAGTGCCCTTGGTTCCAGTGCCCTTAGTCTGCTTGTCTTCAGAAAACTGTTTACAGGCTTTCTTAAGCATCATCTTTACAACCCCAATTCCAATGACGTTAGGACGTTTTGTAAAAAATAAAAACAGAATACGATGATTTACAAATCCTTTTAAACCCATATTCAGTTGAATCCACTACAAAGACAAGATATTTAATGTTCAAACGGATAAACTTTATTGTGTTATTTTTGCTCTGTTTTACACAATGTCCCAACTTCCTTTGAACTGGGATTGAAGAAGAGACTTCCTTCTGGGACGACAGCCATGCAGACCAGTGTGATACAGCATGTGGCAAATGGTCTGCGCACTGACAGGCTGACCCCCCACCCCTTTAATCTTTAAAGTGTTGGCAATCTTGTACACCTGAGACAGAGGTTGTGTGTAGTCGGGTACTTCCATTAATGGTCACATGAGTGCATTATGAGCCTGAATGCTGGATATGGCAGACACAGCGTTCGTGTGCACTCGGATACTTCCGTGTATGGTCGTCTGAATGCATTCTGAGCCGGCATGCTGGACGTGACAGTAAGATACACTTACCTTCAATATAGCAACAAAAATTATGGTCTTTAATTTTGCATTGGCATTGGCCATAGAAACTAGTGACCTCATCATCGCAAAAAGTGTTTGGAGCTTTGCATTACTTACCTCGGACCAAAAAGTGTTGATCAGCTGCTTTACAACTGTAAATGTAACTGTAATTTAGAACTGTGTAAGTCAGGACTGTGTCCTTAAAACTATTAGATGCAATAATATTCATTATGTCCTTCCATCTGCTAGAACCTTTCATGTTAAGTTGATTTTTGAATGTGTTGTGTTTCTTGCATTTGCTTTTCATACTGTTTCATCACATCATGCATGTTTTGGCTCTTGTAATACTGCTTGGAGCGTAATTATAATATGAAAAAATATGATGTTGCCGCATCTGTCTACTATTATCGAGCTATAATCTTTACAGATGCTGTTTTGCTTCTCACTGATTAACTTTATCAAATCAATGTCCACACAACAAAGTCACTCCCTTTTAGTCCTGAGCTCATCTTCAGTCACAGTTTTACACCACACAGTATACTCTGTCATACCACCCAGTCTTACAAGGCAAAAAAAATGTCATCATATCATCTGTCTGGGTGTCTTATTGGCCTCTCTCTCTTTGTCTCTCCAATGGTAATCTACATAGTATCCTAAAGCTACCAGGAAATTGACCAGTTACTGCCTTGCTAACTAGAGGATTAAATTCAGGATGCCAACTGATCTAAAATCTTAATAAAACACAGCCAGAACATTAAAATACAATTGATAAACAACATAAATCATGCTGAACTTTATTTTTTGGTTCCTCTCACAAACATTAGACTGCACCCATCATTCCAAATACCCTAAATCTACTGTATTCATTCTCTCAGTACACAGTGTACTTCACAGACTGTATCCTTAGACATGGTCCAACTTATATATTATTAAGATGATAGAGTACCTCTGAGAATATGTCTTTAAAGTTGGTAATTCCTCATGACAACTTCCTTATAGCAGTGCCCAGTGTTGCTCTTCAGGCTCTTCTGTTCACACGGAAGCTAATGAATGCTGCAGGATATTCATCTGGCCTTCTGAATTGAATGTGGATGTAAATTCTGTCTGTCTGCATCGACAATTCTAGCCAGACAGTGCCGATTCGATTGTTAAGCACCCATGGATGGCCACTGCGCTGCCAACCATGTGTTATAATGCCATCTCTTATTTATTATCGGTACGCATTTGACAGAGTGGATTGAAAAGTGTTAAATGCTTCATAACATCAGAAATGAAATGCCCCAACCATCTGTCACCCACTATCTCATTATCTCATTCGAACAAGTTACACTGGCCGTAAGATGAGGTAATGCCACTTCATAATCACTTTACTTTCTGACTGCTTTTGCAACGTCAGTGTATATTTTGTAAGTCTGCCTATCACTGAGTACTGTCTTATAAAATATCCTGTTTTATTAATTCTGTAAATAAAGAAAAAACAGCCTCTGACACTAAAAACGACATATTTCTGTGTAAGTTACTGTGCTAGTCCATTATCTAATTAACATTAACAGTTTTTGATAAGGTCGATGGGGATCCAGTGCACCACCTTCCAAATAAGCTGGGACAGGGCAAATTAAGGATCGCAATAAGGTAAAAGGTGACGTCAACATCTGATTGTAATCATGATTTGGTGATGGGCAGAGGATGTCCAGTTTGTCAAGAAATATTTGAGAAAACTATTGAAATGTTTAAAAACAATATTCCTCATAAAAACACTGAAAGAGATTTCATAGCATATTTCAATCCTAAGTTTTCTGAGTTTGCTTATTTTGCAATGTCTTGTTGAAAAATGCAAGGACGTGCCTGAAAAAGACTGTTGTCTTGAATGCAGCATACAGTGCTGAGAAAAGGTATTTTCCCTCTTAGCAATGTAATTGATTTTGCACATTTGTCACACTTAAATGTTTCATATTAGCAAACACAATTCATTATCAGTGAAAAAGCAGTTCTAGTGAATATTTCATATATTAAGGGGAAAAAAGCAACCTAGCTCTATGTGAAAAAATAATTGACAAATAATTGAAAAATTTAAATATTGAAATACCTTTTTTATCCTTTGAAGAACAGTGTTTTTATACATTTCAGTTTTCTCACTATTTACCAATAAACTGGAGATCCTTTGCCTGTCTTTGACTCATCCTTTATGGGTGTTGCTTTTGTACCAAACCTAAATCAAAACCATATGCATACAAGGCATTTGTTTCATGATTATTTCAACTGTTTAAAACCACATAATTGTTTTTCTCTAGTTCTAAATTAGATATTTAAACTAATCTTTTTGTAAAGTTCTGCAGGCATGAAATACAGAAATTAATGTTTAATAGCAAATTTATTGAAGTTTACCAGAAAAAAACTAAACCCAACAATATTTAAACTCTTAGGGAAATAAGTGAAGGTGCATTTATGGAACACTTTTTCTGATTTGGTGTTGCAAATTAAATTTAAAAATGCTTAGATATTCTATAGTCTTATCTATGCTTTATTTTCACACAGATGCATAAAAGAGATCAGGGCTGTTACATGTAAACTGTTGTAAGTATGGCTACTGAGGCTTAAAGGGTGACAAATGTACTAACCTCTGGAATTATTTATACCCAACTGGAATTAAAGCATAAAATTCTGTAACTCTGCAAAAACATTGTCAGCATGGTCAATTTTGCAAATGATATATACAGTAGGGGAAATACTGTAAGTATTTGAAACATTGTTGATTTAGCAAAGTTTCCCACCTACAAAGAATGGAGAGGTCTGCAATTTTTATTGCAGGTAGACTTCTGTACACTGTGAGAGATCACATTGTATGATATTTAAATAGTTAACTTTTAAATATCAACTTTAATAATTGTATTGCATACAATAAAGTATTTGATTACCTACCAACCAGCAAGAATTCTGGCTCTTACAGACCTGTTTGTTTTTTTAAAAAGCCCTCCTATTCTGCACTTATTACCTGTATTAATTTCTCCTTTGAACTGGTTACCTGTATAAAAGACACCTTTACACACACCCAATCAATCACACTCCAACTTCTCCACCATGCCCAAGATCAAAGAGCTATCTAAAAACAGACAGCTCTTTGGGATGCATGCAGGGACACAATTATATACCTGCACAAGGCTGGGATGTGCTACAGTACAATAGGCAAGCAGCTTGGTGAGAAAGCAACAACTGTTGATGCAGTTATTAGAAAATGGGAGAAACACAAGTTGACTGTCAATCTTCCTCGGTCTGGGGCTCCATGCAAGATCTCACCTCTTGAGGTAAGGATGATTCTGAGAAAGGTCAGGAATCAGCCCGGAACTACATGGGAGGACCTGGTCAATGACCTAAAGAGAGCTGGAACCACAGTTTCAACATGACCGTTAGTAACACACTACGCTGTCATGGATTAAAATCCTGCAGGGCTTAGGATTTAGGATGTCATGTATCATGAGACTTTGGCCAACAACCTCCTTTCCTTAGTAAGAGCATTGAATATGGGTTGTGGCTGGGTCTTCCAGCATGCCAGTGACCCGAAACACACAGCCAGAGCAACTAAGGAGTGGCCCTGTAAGAAGCATTTCAAGGTCCTGGAGTGGCCTAGCCAATCTTCAGACCTGAACCCAATAGAAAATCTTTGTTGCCCAGCGACAGCCACGAAACCTGATCTGGAGAAGATCTGTATGGAGGAGTGGACCAAAATCCCTGCCGCTATCTGCAAACTTGTTTAAAATCTACAGGAAACGTCTGACCTTTGTATTAGGTATTGTATTAAATATTAAGTTTAGTTTTTATATTTTCTATAGCAAATATGTTTTTTTTTTTTAATCAAATGCAAATAATTTTTTGAAGCGTACCTACAATTAAAAATACACAGTTCCCCATTCTTTGTAGGTGGGAAAATTAGCAAAATTGGCAGTGTATCAAATACTTATTTTCCCCACTGTATGTATGTATGTGTGTGTGTGTGTGTGTGTGTGTGTGTGTGTACCATGCAGAGGTTAATTTCTTCTAATTTAGAAATTGATCAAAGCATGTAACAAGGCTGTATATTGATGATGTAAACTAAAAATACAATCAAACTTATGTTTATCAGAAACAAATAGGAATAAAATATTTTATTAGCAGCTGTAAAGCTGAGGGGAGACATTGGTTAGCGTGGTATTGGTTAGCACTGCTATTTCACAGCTCAGAGATCAGCAGTTAGATTTGGACCCTGGTCTCCGTTTGTGTAAGGTCTGCAGGTCTTCCCTGTGTTTGCGTAGGTATTCTTTGGGTATTCTAGTTTCCTATCACATTCCAAAAACATGCATGTTAGAATATTTGGTGTTTCCAAAGTGCTTAATGTATGGCCGTATGTGCCCTACGATGGATTTCCGCCCTGTCTAGGGTTGTTCCTGCCTTGCGAACTGTGCCACTGGCTAGAATGAATTAATATATGAGTATGCAAGTTGGCTGATATTATGGAGTTGGAGAAGGACATGAGGGCAGAGGGGTTTCAAAGTACATTAATTACGATACCTAGATCATAGATCCTAGTCAAATTCCATTACACAGACTAAAGTAAACTAAAACTTTAAATGCTTGCTCGTTTTTTGTTGGACTTACCTGATTTTCTAACAAAATTCAGTCCTAAAAACTGCAAATGAGCTTCAAAGCATATAATATAAGCACATTTGGACTGGACTACTGATTAAACAAAGGCGAGTAAGCATGCTCTTATCTACACAGTCATGAACCCGCCGCTTTTCTTCACTTCCACCTCTCCTTTACACAAACATCCACTTAACACTAAACACATCTAAAAGCTTACATCCTTAAGCCACCCATGACGAGTGTTTAATTGCCAAGAAGGTTTCAAGACTATGTGGACAGGTGAATAAGTGCTGGAGGAAAAGCTTTATAAACAGAAATATTTTGGGTTTTATATCACTTGCAGAAAAAAGCTGAACAAAAAGTGACTTTGAGAAGGCCAGTAAACAAATACTCTTACCTTGTTGGATCACCACAATGAGAAACATAGGGAGAAAAAAAGAGAAGAATTAAAACCATCATCCAATACATGCACATATTTGAAACTAATACCAAAACTATTGCAATTACATCACATTATGCAGGCTGAACTTACATGCCTAATCATTTCTCCTTATTGTGATAGCAAAAGCATGGCATGGAGGGCATCAAACAACTTTGTCTGCAACTCTCTTGTTTCTAAAATGCATCTATCCCTGAGCTTGCACCCCTCTAGTGCTCAATCTGCTCTCTATTATATGACTCTTGGAGAGTAAATTTGCCCTCATAAATATGCCAAACGTGAGGAGAGACAGGGTTACAATCCTGTGGCTCTGTTTCTGCAACAAACTGAATTCCCAAAGGAACATCTGGCCTACACCTCACACATTCAGCTGGTGGGTCGTAACATTATCACAACCACCTTTGGCTCTGGCTTGCTGAATCAAACCTGCAGAATGTCAATAGCTTATTTAAGTCTGAATGTGTTGTGCCCGTGCATAGATAGAGTTTAAAAGAAAAAGCTGTATCCCGAAAAATTCCTGCTTAGTACCAGTATCTGAAACTAGGTAATATGAGAAAGCGTAAAAAGAATGCACTGATATGTTAGGAAACCAAGGCTATTGTTTTTCACTAAATCCTGAAAATAAATTGCCAAAATAATAAAATATAAGAATAAGAAAAAAGACCAAGAACACAAGCCAGAAATGGCAAGGAATGCTAACCCTCTTCATTGCCTGTTTGAGGTAACAGAACTTCACGTCACCTTCAATCAGATGCATTTCTTCCACATTCAGCTTTTTATGATTCAGCCTCTATAAAAAGACCACTTGGATTTTGGAGCATTCTGGCTCGGCATGATTTACAGCCCTGTTTCTGACTAATTTAAAAAGCTTATTTTTTCGAGGATGTTTCTATAGATGTGGATAGAGATGTTCATGGAGGCAGAAAAAGGCATGTCAGAGTGGAAATAGTGATTTATAGTAAAAGAATGTAGTGTATGGTTTAGTGAGGGGAAAGTCCTGCTGAAGCCGGTTCTCATGCTGATAAATAAGTCAATCAGAGCTGGACAGAAATCTGGAGCATATCTATCCAATTTCTGGGTTTGGATATATTTCTATTGTTTGTATGAATGCCATGTTTGTCCTCTAGGTGTCAGTATGTAAAGCTGGCAAACAGCCAACAGGCGTAAGATGAGTGCTTTGTCACCAAAGTCTCCGATCTCAGAGGTGAAGGATGAAACTTGCAATATTAAATACAGTTTCGGTCAAGTCCAGAACTGACAATGTTTAACCAGTGCTGTTGCTTAAAGTGAAGCCTTTCATTATTTGTGTTAATTGATAACAGGGCTGAGGTAAGTAATGTGAGTGAGCAGTTACTGTGCCAGCATGCTAAAGTGACCCACAGCAGGGGAGCAAGTCAATAAACAACCGTGCGTGTGTGTGTGTCTGTGTGTGTGTGTGTGTGTGCGTGTGTGTGTGCGTGTGTGTATGTGTGTGTGCGCGTGTGTGTGTGCGTGTGTGTATGTGTGCGTGTGTGTATGTGTGTGTGTGTATGTGTGTGTGTGCAATTCAATCTTCATTAGAATTGCACTGAATAGGCACCTTGGACTGGCTATGGACAAGCACACGCACACGCACACGCACACACACACACACACACACACAGATTGACGCAGGGACATTTTAGAAATGCCAGCTGGCCTAACACATGCCTTTGAAAAATCTGACAAAACCTCATACTAGAGGAAAAACACAGACATGGGGAAAACATGTAAACTCTACACAAGCCACCAACTGAACCAGGGACCTCTAAAGCTTCGTAGTGACAGTGCTAAACGCTGTACAACCATTCCGCCCATTTACCAGCACCGTAAGATTTTAGCTCTGCATAATGAATTTGCAGTAGTAACAGGTTAGTACACACTATGCTGTCTGAAGACCAATATAATAATGTTTTGTTTATAAAGAAAAAAAGTCTAAATAAAACATTTACTACATTTACTCAGGATTTCGGATCAACAATAGATGACTTCCTACACATTCGAGTTGGCTGATACATTAGGCATGACAGGTCAGACCAGACATTTGGTATATGAATTTTAATGGTAGCTTGTTGACAGTAAAAAATGGTAAAGGGTGCCACACTGTAGCAGTAACTCGTTAACTTATTATGGACAGTGTGCGTCCATTCAGCCAGCAGACTGATTGTTCTAACTACAACAACTTTAAAACAAGTGTAATAATGAAATAATGATGTTCATATTTGTTTATATTAGAATCTATCACTGTAATGTAATTATACACTGACTGGAAAAAATATATGCTATGCTATGAGTCATATGTTTTTTCCTGAATGTGGATGACAATAATATTATTTATCTAAATTTGGGTTCCAAGACTGACTTTGCCAGAATACCCCAACCCGTCAAGATTTGCCTAAAAATAAAACGACTAAATTACTAAAATTACACAGTGCTAACTCCTGCATTTTATTCCCGTTATTAAATAAATAAATTCCAAATAGATGGAATGGAGCAGCACTGAGCCAGACACTGAGACAAGTCTGAGTTTGCTTTGGCATTCTGAAAGGTAAAGACTTCGTCTGACTCCTGCAGCGCCAGAGAGGAAAGAACTGATCTGTTTTCAAGAGACAGTAGGAGAGAAGTCGAGAGGTAGCAGTGTGAGGTTATCACAACATTCCTCCAGAACCCTGTGTGTGTTACATAAGCACTGAGCACTGTGGCATCACTGCTGTACCTGCTGTCTCTAGCAAGCATGGGATCTGTCCAACTATGGCACAAACCACTAACAAACAACAAACATTACACAAACAAACACACATACACACACACACTTACAAATTGTTCCTATGATCCAAGTAAATATTGTTCATTTTGTGGTTGCCTGTATTGTTGGGTTGTTCATGTAAATAAATACTGCATGAATATACTGCAAATACACAACTATCCCAACTATCCAGCAGTGCCTCGTTTGTTAACAGGTCCTGTCAATATTACTATGCCCATCTGTTTTATGTCCTTTTATTGTGCTTAAGAGTCATGCTTAAGATTTAAACACTACACTACACTACACTATACAGAAGCCCTACTATGCAAAGTTTTGCTTTATGGGAAAAAAGTAATCATGGGTTGTTTTTCATGCAAGACTTAACTCTTTGAGAACCAAGTGACATATGTGTCCCATACTTTTAAATGGATGCCAATTGCAACTGAAACAACCTAACGCAGGCACATTTGTATGAAACCACTCAGTATGTACCAAATAAGGCTGGTCTCGACATTTGTTAGTTTCATTGTCGAATTGAGAGGAATTTTATGTCAAAATAGCTAAAATTATGTGCGTACAATCATTACGGTCATGAAAGGGTTTATACCCACCAAAGCATTTGGATGTTTCCTATAGTAATGTTTGTGTGTGTGTGTGTGTGTGTGTGTGTCTGTGGGATCTGATTTTCTTGCACTACCACACCTCTACCATCTAGCCTCCCTGACCCAAAGGAAACTGAA
>JAUZSU010139438.1:0-15692 GCA_034780255.1 Parotocinclus maculicauda | reverse complement strand
TTAAGTGTGACAAACATGCAAAAAAACAGGAAATGAGGAAGGGGCAAACACTTTTTCACACCACTGTATATATATATTTATTTATTTATTTTTGCCCCATAGGATGTACATACATCACCATATGGCCTGGATTCCTTCCCTAGAGCTGTTCCCTTGGTTCTAAAGATAAGATCAGAACTGAGAGACAGACACAGTATCTAACCCCAGGGCTTCATCCCACTGCTACTGCAAAGCCAATGACACAGTGCTCACCCTGTCAGCTGCTTCTGATGCTGCAAACACCACTATACTTTCATCTAGGTCCCACACACACCAGCCAGTGTCTATTCATCCCAGTCTCGGTTCCACACAGAGCCTCACATTCATTCTGAGCTCAAAGAGTGGCCAGAACAATCTTAGTGAAATCAAACAAGAAAGGATAAAGGTGAAGCGAAGTGAGTGCAGAGTAGGGGAATGAACCCAGTCCTTTGTAAGATGAGCAAGAGCGGAACATTATCAAAAGACCTGCAGGAGTGTATCAGATTTCTTTCTTTTTTTAATTCCTCAAGCTTCAGACAAGCTTTGAATTCCCAAGTTAGCGTACATTTTAAATATCTGTGAATTATTTTTGCCAGGAAGACTTGTGCTACACAGTTTCTTTTTCGTCAGTAGTTGAACATGGCTGGGTAATAATTCTACTGAAAGAGTAGCATGACATGAACAGAACTATTAAACCCCTCAAGCCCTCAGAGGATAAGTCTGCTCTTCTAGCACACAGCTACAATCAGATTCAATCTTTCCAACTGACTGCTAGTGTAAGGTACGAATTAAACACAAACACTGGAATTCTCTGAAGGTTAAATGTCGGATGCTGAAAAGATTGAATTAACCCTAGGCTGTGTTACATGTGATCTGTGCCTGAACAGACAGACAGGAATAAAGCAGATGAGGCTATCATCAGATCCCATTATGTCCTCAGGTTTCATTCACTGACTTGAATGTGCAGAGAGGAAGCAGCTATTTTTTGCCTTTTAGGACTACTGTGATAAACATGAAGCCCAAAGAGGCGTTTCTGTGGCACTGTGAGCGACTGATGTATTCCACACAGCACACAGTCTTCAATCAGCTTTAAGATGCCACAAAAGAAGCTTATCCATTTGAAGAGGGTGAGCAAGGGAGGAGAAGCCAAGCTTTTTGATCTCAAATAAAACTGATTAGGGTGTAGATACAAGCTGGCAGGAGAGGAAAATGCCCCTGTAGAGGTCATCCTATGCTAATGTGTCCTTCACCAGGAGGAAGACGAAAAGAATTTCCAAGCTCATCTCTCACTTACAAATTGTCGTTAATGAGCGTCTGTGCTCGTGCCCTCAAGTGAGGGTCAGTCAAAATGATGCGAGTACAGGTGTCCTTTTTATGATGACGCAGGGACAGTGGGTTTTATAGTAATTAGAGCTAGAGTTAGTAGCGCAGTGCGACCATGACTTGCATGATTATATTAATGAGAGAAAGTCGAGGGAGAAAGTCAAGCAAGGAGGTCCTGATTTCACATTTCGCTATTGATTTTCATGCCCGTCTCAGCAGAACACTGAACCTTATCAGTGTAGCACACATTTTCAGTTATCCCTCAAGATAAGGATCAGGATACCACCTAAACATCTGACACAAGTGCGTACACAACCTTGACAGGACGTAGAAGGACATCCTGGATAGACTTCCCAGAGACTTGTAGCTCCACCTATCACCAGAAAAACAGCACTTCACAATCCCAGACCCCAAGCCAAAAGCACGACACAGAAAATGAATTCCCTTCTCCTCTAATAAATCTCTCCACCTACATTTGTGTACTGCCAGTTCAGATTTCATTCACGGAGCAAGACGTAAATGTCAGCACAGGTAGTCACTGATGTGCCCGGTACTGCATAGTAGGAACAAAAAAAACAGCAAGGCTGCCTTGCATAGGAAACCTAAAAGTATACGGTTGGAATAATGATTCAAGGAAACAGATAAGGGGAAAATGGTGCATTTAATAAAATCTCATAACACTGTTAATTGCACCTAATCATTGCAAAGGTGGTAAATATTTAGATATGGCAGTAAATAGACAGATTTTACTTTCATAACTCGGGAACATCGTTAGGCAGAACATCTAGAAAACACACAAACCCAGAATGTGTACATCTCGCAACTTGCACTTTTGGTACCAGCCAACCAACAGTGAACACTCAGTTAGATTTAGTCAAGACATACAGTAAGAGACCTGCTGTTATTTATAAGTTCTAAATGTGTGTATTATTAATTCTAAGGTACACCAACTGAACTGGACTGGACTATTTTGATGTTGACTCCACTTATACACAGGTGTAGCATTTGGCGATGTGCATTAAAACTAATTTAGTTATTTAACTAAATTATACCTATTACCTAGTTGAGAGTTATACTGACCAATCAACCTGACTGTCATATTTTTGTAAGTGGGAAGAAACAGAAAAATCCTGGAGAAACCTCACAAGAACCCAAGGAGAACATGAAAACTTTGCTCAGATGTGGATGCAAACCTGTGACCCCAGCTCTGAGAGGCAAATATACTAACTATCATTTTACTGTCAGCAGTTGTGGAGATAACACCGTGATAAGTAACACATTACTGTAAGTCATTACAAACAATGAAGAGTGGCAAAGTGGTGCAAGTGGTTAGCACGGCCACCACACAGCTCCAGAGTTGCCCAGTTAAATGCTGACCTCAGAATCCATCTGTAAGGAGTGCACGGTTACCCTGTGTCTGTTTAGGTTTACTCCAAGTACTCTGGCTTCCCCTCAAAACGCATGTGTTAGGTTATTTGCTCATTCTAAATTGCACCAGTGTGAGTATGTCTTGACTACTATTGATGTAACCTTGCTCCGGTCATGAATAGCCATTAATGCTGATGCAACATTAATTGTTTGTTTGGTTTATTTAACATCACCATTAGCATTGATGGCCATTACGGCAACACACAAAATATTACAGTGGACAACATTTTTGTATGTATATTTCGACAGTATGAAGCATAACTAACCTTAGGATATTTATTAACTTAGCTAACTATAAAATTAAAAGATAAATGCTTCAGAGTAACACGATGGCAAGTGAACAACATTATATACTGTTCATTTTAGTACAGTCGATTCCAGTTCGGACCACATCGGGACGCAATGGTTTTGGTCCTAATAACCGGCTGGTCTGATTAAACGAACATGCTCTATGTTACAAGACAGGACATCCTTTGTAATATATTAAATGTTAAAACTACTGTTGCTTACGAACTTTCATTGAAAAATAAAGTTTTCCGAAACGATCTACAACACAACGTATAGGTACTCAGCATGCGAAGCATAATACTGTAAAAAAAAGTTCTTACTAAATTCCATTCAACATTTAAAGAACTTATCCATTGTGATCTGACGCGTTCTCTTGACAGACTGCACTTGAACAAAATCAAGAAAGTGGTGGGAGTGTTCACCTCCCGCTGGTTTTGCTCTTGTCAACACAACGTTTTGGATTTCCTGACCTTTGATAAAAGCATAAATTCTCCCGGGGATACCATACATCCTCCCATAAATCTCTGATCTGCTTTTGCATCCGCTAGGTGGCGACTTTTGGCTTATTTTTCTCACGTTCTTTGGTCCGATTAAGAGGAATTTTTTTGTGTAAAATGTAAGCTCACCAACCAATATGGAAAAAAAGTATAGTCTTCATCATGGCCAGAGTATGCATATTTATGTTTCAAATAATGGCTTATTGGTACCATGCTCATAGCCAGACAATAATATCTATTTTTGAACATGTTGTTCAGTTTTGCATTATGTTGCTTATAAATATATAGATTTTTAAGTCGTAGATTATGATACCTCATGTATCTGTACCCACAGCTAATTCTTAGCGTTACATTTGTACAAGTTTTCCTCTTAAAGGTGGAACTGCTTTTTCAGAGGAAGGTAACTGTGGCGATGCATTCACAACATAGATGTGTGGACTTGCTCACACATGGATACACTTTCCCAGTTGTTTTGTCAAAAATGTCAAAGGGGTTTTTATTGTCATTCCATCTGAGTACAAGTACACAGTGCAATGAAATTATGTTCCTCCGGGAACCATGGTGCAACATGGATCAAAAGTACAATATAGACACATTTCTGTTAGGCAAATTAACTTCTTCAAAATTCTTAAGGAGCTGACAAACAAACAATTATATGCAAAATAAGAGCAGTATATACACTAAACAGCCAAGTGGCTGGGTCATGGTTAATGCTCCATACACACAAACTCTATTAAAGTTAGTGAAAGCACGTAAATGAGTGCAAACAAATTCATATTCAGCTTTAGCCCCCAAACTAAATTCAGCCACCCTGTGCCACTGTCATGGGACGCGACTTCACCATCTGTGGGTGACACTGGCTCAAACACCGCTTCAAAATGGAATGGAAATCACAGCCACAGAGCACAATTGAAACATTTGCCAGGCATATTCTCAATTAACTCTTTACCAAAACACGTGTACTCCTCCATTGAAGTCAAAGGTAACAAATAATTTATAAAGAAAAGTGGCATTTACTTAAGTGGCATTTAGTATACATGGATTTGGAATGAGTTGCAACAAGCATACGTCTGGGTGTCCACACACTTATAAGCACGTAATGCCCATGAATGAACTAAATAAACACTAAACCATAAAACGCATTCTAACAAATGTGGCCTGTTATGCTTAGAGCAAGCATTAAAATAAACATTGCAGTTACAGCATAGATAATATATTTAACTGGCTGTTTACCAAAAACCCACTGATTTAGAAGCATCTGTGTGAAGTAACACAATGGTCTAGGTCACATGATTTGTGTTTGTGGTTTTTTGGCAGGGACAGCCATCATCCATTATGTCAGCTGGCAAGTGCACAGCTGCTGGAAGACCCTCTCTGTCATCTAAATGCCATCTCACAAACATAAACCCACAATCCTGAGTGCCAGCAGCTCACGCATAGCCCAGCTGCAGCACATGTGGCTTCTGCATTCAATGCTACAGATGACCATCTTATACCTGGAACTGCAGTGAGAGAAAAGTAGCAGTGTTAGATATTTGTATCAGTGTAGGATATATAAGATCCATTTAAATTGTAGGCAGGCATTCATCTATATGTCTCCCCTGTCTTCATAAATGCAGCAGAGTGATTATACATTTGCATTCACTGTTTTCGTTGTTCGTTCAAACTCACACATTAAATATAAAAGCAACATGGCATATCAATTGCTTGTTCTTTAGCCTAACAGCCTTCAGAGATCCCTGTTGAAATTCCTGGTCTGGCCTCCAACTGTGTGGAGTTTGCATGTTCTCCCCGGGTTCTCGGGTTTCCCGATAAGTTCCAATGACATTACACCAAAACTGTAAGCGTGTGTGTGAGTATGTGCCATGCGATGGACTGGCTGGACTTCTACTTGGAACCACACAGAGCAGGTGAGGAAAAAAACAGTTCCAGATCTCGTTAGCATGTACTCTGTGTTACAAAGTGCTACAGCTTAAAACTGGCTGAAAGTGGATATCCCAAATAGATATTCAATATTACTGTCTCGCTGATATAGATGGAAATCTAGGGGAAAGTCCAGCAAATGTAATTTAAAAGCAATTTTGCAGGACAGATCCAGTTTAGGTCCTGTAGGAGAGGATACTGCTACTGACTGCAATACCTGAGTTATAAAACGTATAGCTCAATTCAATCACTCACCGTCCCTAAAGTCACACCAAGACAGAAAGTAACCACAAGCACTTACTTTAGCAAAAGCAAAAGGTTTGTTTATTTGTTTCTGATACGTAATAAGAACGTTATTGAACAGTGATAAGAGATTGCTTATCTAATGTCTCTAGAGACTATAAAATGTTCCCCCATTCACCAGCATAGCGATTCCTCTCACATATTCCGCAATTTCTTAATCACATCGTGTTGCTATTTAAACCCCTTTTAGAAGCAGTCAGTACTGGTAGGTACAGGTTGGTATTTAAACAGCATCTTTAATAGAGAGCACAATGGCAGTCAGAAAGCACGTATAGAAAAGCTTTCACAAACACAGAACAATTAAGCAAGCATACTATTTAAAAACCAAGCACGTGCTTTGAGAGTGCACAGAAGGTTCTAAGCTTGACACCCAAACTGTTTGATCATTATCTGCATTCGTCTCCACTCTCTAGCTCAGTCTGACTTTCATATTTTAATGTAAAAAATTGCATTCTTTTTGTCTATTTCCCTTTTTATTTTATTTCCTGCTTTGGTGTTGGGTGTCACTGAAAAGACTATGTGGCCAAAGGGAAAAATGAATTCTCTAAACGCCAAGATATTTTGTACCAGATTTAGTGTGGCTAGTACAAAACAAATTTACCAAAACAAAACTTAAAGTTAGAGTTAGAGTTAACTCAATTCAATATTACTGAAAACTGAAATGGACTAATGTCCAATTCAGGGCATGCTGACGCCTGAGCCCGGTGTTCCCTGGGATAGATACTTCCCACAACAGCACTGATGGTTTACTGAACACAAAACCAAGCTTCTGCCATGGCCATAACAGTCCCCTGATCTGTCAGTGAATTGAAAGACAATAGAATACATATGCATACTAAATCAACACGAAGCAGGAACATGTTGTGTGGCTATGTTCATGTGTAAATATTATTCAATCCCACAGTTTCTGGGACAAAGTGAAGTGGAGATGGTGACATTTCAGTAGAGTCAAGGTCTGTGAGTAGGGAAAATCTGTGGGCAGTGCTGACATTTAGTTTAGAACCCCACATGGGCCAACTCGCAATCTCTGAGGAGTAGCAGAATGGACCAGTCAGTGCAGAGACTATACAGTCACAAACCCATGTTTAACATACATTCTGTTCAGAAACAAACTAACAAAGTAGTATGCAAAAGTCTTAGTCCACTATCAGATTACATATTCCATTGTTTTAGCAATTGTAAAATAACCAAATGTAAATATTTCCAAGTTACTATATTCAAATACAAGCAGAAAATACACCGGAAATTTGTATGAAGTATTAAAACAATCAAAAACTTGATTCTACTTGATAAAGCTTGATAAAGCTTCTATAGCTTTAGTGGAAGGGATTAGACTTATACTTGAGCAACAGCAGCACATCAGGATGCAAAATTGGTCCTTCTATAGTCCGAAGAAGCTTGGTCATGAATGGGCTTTTTTGAAGGGTAATAGCCAAGAAACCACTTTTTGAAAAAGGGGAACAGGGTGAGAAGTATGATATTTTTGTATCCAATTGTCTACAATATGATATGGAGAATAATTTTGCACAGTTCTGTACCTCTGCAATGACAGTTCAGATTGCATTATTAAAAACGTCAAAATAATAGATTTCTAGAACCAGTCTGTGTTTCCACAAAGCTAGTATGCCAAATTATTACGTAATCATTTGTGTGATTTTCCTAATGCGCAACAAAGTAATCATGAAGAGTTCAACTGTTTTTTCACAGACTTTGTGTGGAGCAGCTCAAGGAAAGTTTAGACCTATTTTATTTTTACTAATAAAGTCAGTTTTTTTCTCCTCAATCAATTCTCAATTATCAATCAAAATCAATTAATCATGGATATTCATAACTTAATAACAAAAATAACATCAAAACACACACTAACACTGATTTATCTGCATGATCCTAGACACGGTCACAGGAGAGCCAGTTCCTAGCTGGCAGCACAGGACACAGGGCAGGAACAACACTAGGCAGGGTGCCAATTAGTTGTGAAAAATAACAAAACCTAATATGAAATTTGTGGGGGGACCTATCTGATTCTGTAAGACTCTACAGACACCACTCCCAAGACCTCAACAGAGCACAACCATATGTTCTTTGATCCACATCAGTAGCATTCTGATACTGTAACCAGACCATGTTTACTGGCTGAGAACCAGCCCCTTTTTTGACTTAAAAGTACTAAAACAGCTCCAAATAAGACGCCAGGACCTTATCAGCGGAAAAAAGAATCGACAGTCCACACAACAACATGTGCAATCAATTTTGCATGTAAATGCAACAATAGCATCCTTCTGCACACAATGGCAAAGACAAAAAAAAAAGTGTTCCCATGCACACAATATAATACACACAACAGAGCTCAGCGGAGACTGTCACACACGTCGTTTCAGAAACACAATGTACAGCTTGCACCATGAAAATTCTCGGGTACCCAGTGGGACAGAGAGGAACCTGAGCTATGGAGCAGCATTAGTATTCTCCTCACTGGCCTGTGCCCCAGTGGCTGCATCCCCTTCTACCCACATTACCACATACGCTTGTTATTAAAACACATCCGCCTGTCCCAGACCAAGCTCCCTCATTAATATTTATTCCTCCTATTACAAAGCTCATGCATTTTTTGATTAATGTAAAGGTTTTTTCTCCAGTAAAGCGTTGGAGATATGTTGTTCATGCTGATATGCTCGTGGGCATGGGTCTGGGCTGGGATTTGGTGGAGTTTGTTATTCAAACCTGCTGTCCAACCCTGTCAGTCACCTTGATTTATCAAAAAGACAGCTCACTACTGAAGCTATACCTAAAGCATCCAAACAGGGTACACAGAGATCTGGGATATTCAAGCATGGACTTTCATGTAACCTCTAAAAATACTACAAATAACAAAGCATTGCTCATATGTATATCCTGTGTACTGGTGTTTTTACCAACCAGAAGCACAAAGTAACAGTTTTAAATAGACATGTTTTTTCCTGAAATACCCCTAACTGATAAAGGACATAGAAAACAAAGCCTGGTTGGCTTTAATTATGTTAAAAATGTGCAGCCAGAGACAAAGCACTAATCCTTTTTTTGTATATTTGTATATTACCCCTGCAAGAGGATTTAAGCAGGAGGATGTTGAGCTGCTGGAGAGCAATTAAGATTGACTTCATGGCCACAGAAAGCACTTTCAAGAGGGAGGAGTGAGGCTGGTCTGCAGGCTATCTTAAACAGGGCTAATTTAACCAGCTGTTTGGAAATGACGGTCAAAGCAAAGAGGAAAAAGTAGGACAAAAGAGACGACGTCTTTATGTAAAAGAAGCTTCACTCTATGTGACAGACAGTTTATGTATATACTGCATAAGTCACCCCAGCATGGAGAAGCTTATCCACTACCATCTAGATTGACCAGGATGATTCATTCTGTGGTGCTAAACGTTTGCCTTGGAGAAGCAGTCAGCCTTTCATCCGTTCTGATTTGCCCTTCCTATCTGCCTCTCGCTCCTTATTTCTCTCCTCAGTTTTCCCACCACCCCAGGTTCTCTCCCCTCTCTATCTCTTTTCGTTTTACGAAAGCCCACTACGCTTTTCCATCCACGGTATGAGCATGCTCATCTCACAGAGGAGATGTACCCGCACTATATTAGCATGCTTAGGCGAAGGGGCAGTGAGCCAGTACCTAGCAACAGAGTGGTCTGTGATTGGCTGCTTTCCTCAAAACAGCAAAGTGAGTTCGGTCAGGGGCTTAGAGAGCAAGCAAGCGAGACGAGGGGCTATTTTCTGTCCATGTCATCTCAGCTCGTCACATCAGAACGACGTCCTGCGCTGCTCCTCCCCCACGGCCTAGCCATTGTCAGAAAGGGTAGCAGACCGGAACGATAAACTGCAGCAGCACCAACAGAAGCCAGACACACAACAGAATGTGGCTCGCATGAACACACGAGGTTATTTACTGCATTTAAACCTGTCACAGATGAATTTAGCCTAAATAGCATCACCACAAGCAGAAACAACTGCTACTGTAGTGTTTATATTAAAGAAATACTATATGGTTTAATATAACATTTACACAGAAAACCTGTTTACTTAAGCGTAACTATAATGAAAACTTACTAGGGGTTACTGGATACCAAGAATAAATGCCCATAATTCACATAGGGGAAAATCAACAATAAAATAAACTTCACAGTATTTTATATAAGATAGAACAAAGAAACAACTTTGACAACTGTCAAATACTGTAGCACAAAAAGTAATTCCTCAAGGTTTTTGCATCTACAGTCATGTCCAAATGTTTTGTGAATTGCAAAAATTTTGGCTTTCACAAAATTTGCTGCCTCAGTTTTTTTTGGTTTTTTTTAAGAATCTTTCTTTTTGAATCATATTTTTATATAGTATAATTAATAATATATAAACAATTATAAGCCCTCTATTTCCATTCCATTTTTTTTACTTTTTGTTGATGAATCTAGCTTAATCAAAGCCTTAAGATTTACACTGTTGACTGTTCTTTAGGATTTCTGAAATCCACCTTGGCATTCAGGATATCAGCTTCTGAGCAAAATCTTGAATGATGGCAACCCATTTTTGCCTAATCCGTGCTTGGAGTTAATCACAAACTTTGTGGTTTTTGTTTTTCCACCCTCTTTTTGAGGCTTGACCACATGTTCTCGAACGGGAATTTTCTGGCCAAGGACCCAAAATGCCAATGTTTTGTTCATAAAGTCAATTGGTTATCAATTTCGACTTGTGACATCATGCTGGAAAAAGCAATGGTCACAATCTACAAATTGTCACCATAAATACAGATGCAGCAAACTTGGTGAAAAATATGATTGGCAAAAAATGTTAAGGGTCTTGCTCAGCCACTAGGCTACCACAGTCCTATACAAAATACTTGTATTTAAGTCCACAACCAAATATTACATTAAGTCTTTTACCAGATGGCCCTATCCAAATCAATTTACAACTAATATTTTTACAGTCTAAGTAATTGTGCTCAAGTTTTCAGTAATGAGATCTGAATCCTGGACCTTCTGATCCATAGTCCAGTACCTTAACTGCTGAGCGACCTCAGTCCAAATAAACCCCATTTGCATTGTTGTGCAATGTACTTGGTATTGTTTTGTGTATTACATTTATAGTGTTTCTTCATTTAGAATGCACATTACAACTGATACAATCCTACAACCCAAGCAATTGTAGGTAAAGGGCCTTGTTCAAAGAGCCAACAGCGGTTTGAACCCAGAACATTACTTTAGTTAGGTGGCATGTGACACAATAGTCTTCCACACTGGCTGGCCAGGATTTGCCAGCAGTCTTCTTCTCACAATGCACCCTGATGCCAACACTTCCCCAGGAAAACGGTGTACACATAACTGCCCAACCACATGATGCAATAGAACACAATAGAACTTAAACAAACAGCCTTCTCCCATTGCTCCAAAATCCAGTTCTGACGCTCACAAATCCATTGTAGGCATTCAAAAACTGGACACTGGTTAAATTTGGTATAGGAGTGGTTGACCACACCTACACGTCTATGCTGTGTGTTGTGAATCTTCCATGACTAGCTTTAAACATTTCTGTGGCTTGTCTGACAGTAGCTCTCGTGTCAGTTTAGACCAGACAGTATAGCCTTCATTGCCCTGGCTCAGCTAACAGCTTTGCGGTTCATGGCTCATGACTCTTTGGATCACTGTCAGTAAGGTACCACTGTGGAATGGTAGCACCCCACAAGCCTTGCCTTTTCAGAGATGCTTCAACTCAGCCATTTGGGCATAACAATGCGGCCCTTGTCAAAGCCGCTTACATCTTTACATGTCAACTTTTCTCCTGCACACAACATGTTGACTACAGGTAGTGCCTGTTCACTTCCCGTCTAATATATCCCAGACCCTGACAAGCACAGTTATAACAAGGTTGTTATTTGCCCTGTGATTAGTCATCATGTTTTGATTCATCTGTGTAGATGAAAAGCTCTATACGTTATTTTATTTGATTAAATACATGCTGTGCATAAACAATTACTAAATGCATCAACACCACTGTCATTTGCATGATAGGCTTTCAGTCATATTCTCAGTTATGATGTTCTTAGGTATGCACCGTTTAATGTCTGCATTATGATCTGAGAAACAGGAAATACTTTGATAGACAGTATTTCGAACAACACGGAAGATCAGCCAAATGAAATAAATGCTGGTGGACCAGTTTATATAGTTATAGTTGAGAAAGAACATACAGGCAGTTGTGAAAATTGCGAAAAGCCATCCACACAAACACGAGTAACTTGCACAAAAAAATTTGAGTGCAACAAAACAATGATAACACACTGCCAGTACATTATAAGAAATTAGCAAGGCATTATCTGTTATCATTAATTAAGTTTATTTATATTATTTTGTTAATTTTGATGCTTTCAGCATCAGTGGCTAGTTAACGGCAGACTGGAGGTTGATTGAAACTAGTTTTACATGCTCAGATCTGGCCAATTTAGCACAATCAACCTAATGAATGCCTCTGAACTGTGGGAGGAAACCGTAGTATCAGAAATAAACCCATGCAGACTCTAAGAAGGCTTGCAGAGGTTGAGATCAAACAAGGACACTGGAGCTGTGAGGCTGTGCCACCATACCACCAGTAATAATTATTAAGTCAAATTTGGTCATTAGTTTTCTGTACAGTACAACACGGTAGTAACATCATTGGTAACATTATAGTTACAGGTAGCACAGTGTATTTGCCAATTTGAATTTGTTTACAGCTGCTACACCCAGAGCTAAAAGAAAGAGAAATGGCTTTTTATAACCTATTAAGATTTATTATAATTCTGAAGGCCATGGGCATTAAAGTGAATGGCTGTTTATCAAATGGACATTAAACGGTGCATACATGTACAAGGCAATGTGTCAAAAATACTGCTCTTGGTTTTTTCTCAAAGGCTACAGATACAGCAAATAGAGATTAGGTTAAAAAATGTTTAAAGGCCATTTGAATATTCAGGCTTGTGATTGTTAACCTGAATTTCCTCTTTCATTAAGAGCAAGCTTCATGGCAGTATGTTCTATTCTGTATAAGAACAAATGCAGGTCAGAATGGTTGACAGTAAAAGTGATAATCCCCATGGTAAGAACTAGTAATACCTAATATACTTTGACCTATAGGCAGGGTGTTGCACCTTTTACAGGCTTAGCGGCCTAGCAGAGGACAGACTGCTCACAAAAATAAGGGGATATTTCAAAATGAAATATCCCATAATGAAATATAATTTATGTGAGCAGTGTATATTTGTCTCACTGCCCTCCCTCTGCCATATTAGGGCCACATTTGCAGCCAGCATATCCATGTACCCAAATTCAACACACATAATTTAAGTCACAGAGTTTATGATGATGGCAAATATGTACACCGTTTGAAACTTTGTATTACAATAATATCAATGTGTTGCAGTGCTAACATGGGAAGTAACAGAGTTGTACTACCCTCAATAACAACCACAGTCCTGGATACCCTAAAAAACACCCAGAGAGTGCTGCCTTTTATTCATATACCAAGATGCACAACAGAGTGTTGATTCCTACTGGGTGAAAAATGGCACACTATTAATGCAATGGTGCTGGACATTAACTAAAAGGAAAACAAAGCCGGTAAGTGAAAATGGGGGCGTACTTCATAAATATGCACTGCTGCCTATTATAAATCTGGCTAGGTGAAGGAAATATTGCCGGGCCCTGAGAGATGGAGGCTGCCTGCAGAGGCTGACTGAAGAGCTAGGTGAGCTGAAGCTTCATTAATCACTGTGAAGGAAGAGGGACTTGGAGCAGAATAGCCACCCTCAACAGTGCAGCATCTGTGCCCGGACTGCAGCAGCCATTTGCAACCTGCCACACTATATATTATGTTAGCCATCTGGCTAAAGCAGTCTGGGTGATGACTTGTAAAAAATAAAAAATAAATAAATAACCAGTATGGTTTACCGAAGCCAAGAAGATTATTACACAGACAAGACTGTGGTGTCACAGGAGTTAAGGGACTGGACAGTTGACCAGAAAGCCCAGGGCTCAAGTCCCGGGGCTGTCATGCTGCCACTAATGGGTCCTTCAGCAGGACCCTTAACCCACAATCACTTGAATTGTATATTAGGGGTAAGGCACTCTGGATAGGGGCATGTGGTATATGTAAATATGGAATAAGTGCACTTTTCATGCTGAAATAGGAGGGTGGATGAGAAGAGCTGAGTCACTCTCCATAAATGGCAACAAGCTATTACAATATCAAACACAAGGAGGTAATTATGTCAGCAAAATGTATAAAAATCTAAGAGGCACTGTGCACTACTGCACTCTGACCAGCAGGAGTCCTCCTGACAGTAGCTCACAAAGTGCGTTTCTGCATGAGCAAATCATAAGCATTAAAATGCTGGCATCGTTTCACTGACATGAATAAGGCCTCTGATCTTCACCGTGAACTAAATGCTGTGACTCAATTTGCAAAAATTTTCAACTCCCTCCGTGGACGTGCCATGCATTTTAAATTAGAAAAACATTGATTACTATGCCACTTTACGTAATTGACTATACATCAACACCATTCATTGTGTACTGCTGTTAGAGGTCACAGTACTAGCTACTGGCGAGTCTTCTGTCAAGTCACATTAAGGTGCTGGTTTCCTACAAATCTAACGTGTACAAAGTGTATGTACTGTGTATTGTAACCACATACACTGTTATCATATCCAGCTTGCACTACATATTGTCCTGTTTAGGTCCACAGAATTTTCGTCTGGCTTCTATGCCTACAAATTGCTACTTGACTAAAAACCTGTATACACACACACGTGCTTATTTTTCCTCTGGCTGTAATCCAGTATTTTTGTAAACTGGAAAATGTAGGACGGAATTTCTGGCTGTAAAATATGCTCACTGAGGGGAGAAGAATAAGGAATGTATTGGTGCACATAGTCAGACTACTGTTTGGCTTAAATTGTAGAATAACTTTGGACAAACAATCCAATTCACCAGATTTAAGGCCAAAATAGTCTTTCAGATTATTCATTCATTTTCATCCAATTCAGAGTCGCAGGGAGCCGGGGGCTAAACGGCAGCACAGGAAGGAAGGCGGGCACCAACTTAAGACAGGGTTAGTCGATCTCAGGGCACATATAAACAAACAAACAAACAAACACACACGTACGTTCCAGTGACATAATGACTACTGTAGCTAATGAATGCTACACCATAACCTTAATAAGTTCATGTAGATCTTTGTTTATTTTTTTAATAGTTTATTTTTTTTAAAGAAAAGAGACTTTAGATTATCTAATGCATGGCTTTGGAATGTGTGAGGAAAGTGGAGCACCCCCAGGAAATTCACGCATATGTGGGAGTACATGCAAACTCCACAAAGGCAGAATACAGACAGGGAATGGAGCCAGGGATCTCTGGAGCTATGATGCAATCTTACTATGACAAGAAAACACACAAATCCAGTCTAGAATATCTGCACTTATGTTAACCGGAAAGGAAAAAAGTCCCTCTTTCTAAACTTAGCATGATAAGAGCACAGAAGTCACTGACAGCACTGTTTTTCTTGGTGTTGTTATGAAACCAAGAAAAAAAGCCCATCTTGTAACTACGCTGCATCTGTAGTGATGGATAGAACTTAAGGTTTTTGCATTTCCTCCGACAACATCCATCAAACAGGAAGATTCGTCAATCTGTTCGCCTCCGTCCTATATGCGGCAATAACCAGACGTTAAACGCCTACTCCCCTATGTTCCCTTGGACCACAGGGCACAGAATGCATAAATTAGTCTGTCATTCAGCGGGACAGAAATAGAAAAATATAAATCTTTTGAGTATTAACAGAGAGAAAGAGAGCGCGACAGCGAGACCTTGCATCCAATCAGCATCGCCCCATGCTGTCGTCTCCATTGCAACTGGC
>JAUZSU010139427.1:0-15693 GCA_034780255.1 Parotocinclus maculicauda | reverse complement strand
ATATGACATTTTTTAAGAGTGGTGCAAATGTAAATAAACCAGGAGTTTGTGCAGTTTGTTTACATCCACAATCACTTTATTTAACACAGGTGCGAAAACAAAGTCAAAGTTGAATTAGCTGTGGGCTCGGTAATGGTACGGCCCTGCAGGCCTCACTGTTTAACCTCTCGCACGTTTCTCAATCTTTTCGGTTCCTCCTCGGTGTATATTTTCTCGCCTCATGCTGTAATGATCGTGGTTTATCAGGTCACTAATTCGCAGAACGGAGCCACAGCAGCTTCTTCCTGTCACTGTCACTGCCACTTCTTGTAAATGCTGCATTAAGATCAAAGCATCGTTAATTCCCCTCGTATCTCTGCACAGGCCTCGCTCCTTTTCTCATTCGTTTTTCTGTCTCTCTGTGTACAGTTTTCTTATGTGAAACTAGCCATGCATCTCATTGGCACAAGTTAACCTCGTTTTCTTTACTCTGGCTCTGTGTGAACCGATACTCATGAGTCAGTCATCATGAGGCAGATCTCCTGGGCCTGATTCCTGATAAACCGCAGCTTTTCTTCTCTGTAACGTTTCTCTTATTCTTTGAGACTCAGTAATCAGTCATTACCCTGCAAACTGCACGCTCTGGCTTCATGAAGAGGCTGCATGAGCAGAACCTGGCGCTGACCGCCGAAATCTAATCGATAAAACGGTTTCCCTGAACCCTCGGTCTCTGACTAAGAACCTTATTACAACCTGGCATAACGTTAGACGTCTAAGAACTTTTGGGTTTCCTTCCTACGTCACTTCTCAAAACAACTTTTAGTAATATTCGCTTTTCACGCTGACTCTCTCACACCACCTCCTTTAAACGTGTTCTCATAGCTCCTTGGCTCCTGCTATGTCTCAGGTCGTCCTGCTGTTTTTTTGGGTCGTTCAGTGTTTATAAGGTTAACAAACCATCTCAGCATTAACATCTTCATCTGCTTTGCGTTTTCTGCTTATTTATGGTCGTTTTGCTTCTTCTAGCAAAGCGTCGTCGCTCTTGTAGGTCCCCCTAAAAACGCAGAAGGAACTGGAGAACCTTCTCAGAAACGTTAGGTCGTTTCTAAGAAGGCCTCTCTGATTAGACCGGATCCGTCCTTGCTCTTGAGTTTTCAGTAAACGCTCTCAGGGGCTGTTTCGCACCCGAACACATCCTTAACCCTTATCGAGAGGCTCCAGAACTTTCTGGAAAGGTTTCTACTTGGATTGAACGCCTACAAAATGTTAGGATTGAATCCGTCAGGGCATCACAGTGCTTGTTACCGCCTACATCTAATGACTGAGCACCAGTCCAGGACCAGACCTTCATCCCTGACTGGAAAAACAGAAAAAAAAACTTGTGATGGAAATAATGATGCGCTCACGTTGCACGTTTCCATAAGCAGGACAAGTTCCAACAAATGAACCCAGTGGAATTTATTACCACAGTGCCGTTCGTTCAGATTCTCACGTACTTGGTTCGATTCGGGGTCTGAACCGGTCCCAGGAAGCCCATCATCTGTAGGCCTGGATTCGAACCCTGAGCTGTGGGGCAGCAGCACCGTGCGTAAGGTCTCATAGCATGAACCCTCACACCTGACAGAGGGCGTTCAGAACGTAAACGGAGCGCCGTTCGAACCTTCCCAGAAGCGCTGTTGCCGGGTCGTTTAAACGGGATCCCAAAGCGCCGTGTGTAAATATGGAGAAAATAATTAGGACTGCATCAGCTTTTTTATTGTTAAGCCTTCAATTCAAACACATTGTTCCATTGTTCTGGTGAGAGCTGCAGGATGTGTGTGTGTGTGTGTGTGTGTGTGTGTGTAGACTCAGATATAGGCAGATATAGGTCAGTACAAAGTAAAGTAAGTGCCCTAAAGTGAAAGCAGCTCACGTCACGGTGAGAGCAGGAAGTCATGGCATCGAGAGCCACTCAGAAACCGTGTTCCGTGTCCCGTCCCGGCTTAATTGGGTTCTAGTTCAGCGCAGAACCTTCATAGAGCTTTTATGAAGTCAGAGAGCGAAAGAGAGAGCGAGAGAGAAAGAGAAACAACATTTACCCTGAGACCCTTCGAGACCAATTAACCTACACGGCGCTTCGGTGGGGCCAAAAGCACCTCGGAGTATAATCAGAGCGGCCCATCGTAGATGAATTATCTCCGTCCCGTCACACCCGGTTTGCCTGCTTATAAATAACGACTCTCGAGCTGTGCCGCATCACACACTCCAGGGTTCGATACCTTCTCAACGAGCTTAAGGGCTTAATCATTTTGCTCAGGATTATATTGATTTATTGCCCCCTATTCAGGTGCCAGTCCATCACAAGTCTGGGCAAGGGCGCTTAGAAGAAGCATCCGTAAAGTGAACCTGCATAAAACATCTCACTGATTCCATAAAGCAGAACCTTTAGAAGCCTTCAGAGTTCCTCAAGGACTCTCTTAACAAAGTAACCTTTTGGAAAGCTTTCTCCTTCCAACAACCTTCTCAGATTTGACCTTCTAAACTTTTTGCACTGGTTCCTCAGGCGTCCTGTTTGGGGTTACTCTTATTTCTAGGAAGCACTTTGTTGTCTGTGGAACATTTTGAGGTAACGTAAAAGACTATTTAAGGAACGTGCCGAAACTATTTTTTGTAAATGAGTATGAGCTGCTTGCTTTTTCATTGTTATGTACGTTGTTGCTGATAAGACGGCACTTTTTTGAAGCCTTTTTGTTTTTTAAATAACAGTTTACAGGAGCTTTGATAAAACCTTTAGAACCTGTGGAATATTGTTTGGTTTGTACATTTAGTTTGCGCTTTTAGGATCATCTGTAGGATATTAAACGTAGGGTTTTTTTTAACCTGGAAGCTTGTTTGTTTTCCTTTTCTGAGAGTTTGAGCTGCAGATTTCTTTTCTAATCCTTCCGTACATTTTTAGAAAAGACGCTTCCCTTGTTTCTAACACTTTCTTCGGACTGGTTAGAACTTTTTTTTAATTCACATATATCTGTTTGTGTTTGTACCTAAATATAATGGGTTTTATTATTATAAGAGTTCTTAAGTGTTAATAATATGTTATGCTATTATTATTATGTTATTATATCATATATTTCTTCCACACTGATAAGCCTTTATGTAGAATTTGGGACCCTTATATGTTGTTTATATAATTAAAATATATTACGTATTTTTTATAGGGTTCTCTGGACTAAGGGCTTTAATTTGAAGGCAATTAATCATGTTGGGCCCCCTGGGTTGTGGGTTTAAAAGGATCTTCTGGAGTAATTATCTGTAGGATTTGATCTGTAGATTTGTTGGATTTCAGAAGTCCTGTAAGGGAGCCTTAGACCGTTTGCTTGAACGTCCTTTAGGATTATTTATTGCACCTCAACCAGTGGGACAAACATTTGAAACCCGGTTTGACGTTTTTTTCTTCGAAAAACTTTGTATCCTAGTTTTTAAGATGGATCAAAGAACTTTCGGGCCATTTAGAAGCCCTCTAGAACCCGTCTTTAAGTTTAAACCCTGAGCGTCAACCTTAGCGAGCTTTTGCCCGTGTTTGATTAACACTTTGAACCTTTCCCTCAGCAGACCCTGTGCTGTGGTTTGATTGAAATACGGATCAGAAGGTTAAGGGTTTAGGTCCGAGCCCTCAGATTGAACCTCTGGATAAGAGTGTGAGACAAATGTGGTAAAGAGGGTCCCAGGAGGGGCGCAGAAGTTGCAGCGCTCTGGATGTTGGGTCTGTGTGGGGTAAAAGCGTTCTTCGTGGTCATAATGAAGGCTGCGGCGAAATAACAGCTCAGCGAAGAGTGAAATTATACATGCGGTCGGAGCAGTAAATACCTGTTTAGCTGCCAGCACGTGTTTATTACACCGTCGCCAGTCAGGTGCCTGTCTCCTTTCTTCGCCTCTTTCTTTCTTTTGTGACTGTTTACAGATTTTTGGGAATTCCTAATACAGGTAATGACAGTGCACAGACTTTATGATGGCAGGTTGGGGAGATCATAATGAGCAGGGATTCTTTCTGCATTCCTCAGCCGGGGAAAAAAGAAAGAAGGCCTTCACGGAATCAGGGAGTCCATAACTTTTTAGCGACTCAAACCACAGGGCCTGGCGCCCGCCGAAACGGGGCGACGTCGAATTTGGAGCACGAGGATCTCCGGGTCTGAATTTGGCCCTTCTTACAGTTCCGATCTCTACGCTTGTCGTTATCCGATCTGTGTAGGTTTTCTCAAATCCTTTGTTCTGGTGAAGAAAAGGGGGAAAAAAAGGAGGGACGGATGTGTGAGCCGGCCTTTAATACCCACCCACATGTTCTGGAGAAACAATTTAGAAATATCTCTTCTCTCACACACACACACACACATGCGTGCTGCTCGAGGATGCAGCATGCAGATTAGCAGATTCTATTCAAACCTTCCTTTGATCAGTCGTGCAACAAAATTAAAGAAGCAGCGTCGACGCTTTTGTGGAAACGCGGGGCGCCAGATACGTCTGCGTTCAAACCGCCGCGTGACTTCGTCTCTTTTAACGAGGCACACAGGATCACCCAGGGTCCTAATTGGTCCAGTGACAAGTCTGAAGCTTTTAGAAGAACGATTGAAACATTTTGTGGTAGTTAAAACCTGTACGAAATATTGCAATATTACAAACAACAATACGAGACGTCTCATTAAAGATCAAACACCCATCCTGATACGGCATTCAATCCAATATTTATTATTAATAATTAAATATTAAATGCTCAATAATCACATTATTGGATACAAACACCATATTTTTAGGTTTTAACCCATATTTTGGGCTGCCCTATATTTCGGAGGCCTATTTCGAGGCCAGCAGGGGTCGCTGTTACATCGCCTGGGGATGATCCCTCAAGCAGCAATTATTTTTAATACAATATTAGTGAAGCTTGACGTGTAATTATAGATCTCCTAAATCTAACGATGCTATCACACACTTGTGAGATGCTGCATTTTTTCACATTGTTTGTTTCACATTTGTTTTTACAAACGAAACAAATTAAACCAGGGGTGAAGTTCCAAGATCCAATCGCGTCCACATTACGTCCCTCGACACGGCCCCAAAGGGTCCACTGGGACTCAAACCCATGCCCCTATGATGTTTTAGAGTGCTGACATCCAATAGTGTAATGACATTAGTAATAACATAGTAATTACAGTATTATTAACGTTTACGTTCCAAAACCGTTTCCCATCAGGCTCAAATTCCTCCAATTACAGAGGAACCGAGTCCTCACACGGATATAAAAACACCCCCGCGGGTTCTCGCTCTCACTTTCGCTCTTTTATTACATTAATCGCGATACGCGTCGATCCAGAGGGCAGGAATTAGAGGCCTAATGAGGCGAGGGTGTGATAGTGCCACTCTGGTGACAGCAAAGTCATTCCCGAGCCCTCCAGAGCTGCGTCGTGTTTTATTATCGGGAATAAATAAGAACGTAAACAGATAAAGTGTGTGCACCGGGGATGAGGTCGTATTTCAGAACTGTGTTGTTATTTTTGTGGTTCAGGCTGCGCAGGCAAACCTGGGGACAGAATCGCTGCACCATAACTCACCACACGCTGTACACCCGCACGCTGGTGCACACTCAGGCCTCGAAAAGCCACAGGGGGATTTTATACAGTGCACACACTGCATTCATCACCGACTTAACCGGGGAAAACGACATGTGAACAAGAACAACGTCTTTATTCCTAAAGAGTACAGCCTCAGGTCTTTAAGAGCCCAAAATCCATCCAGATGTTTATTAAAAGCCATGATGTAGCCTGTCAAGGAAATTACTGTTATGTCCCTAAAAAAGTGACGTCCCTTTATTAGAGGTACTGATAACACCGGCAGAACGCAGCCGTTTAACTCTTAACCCTTAAACCTTTGTTTCATCTCTGGGAATTCTAAATGTTAAAAATAAAGTTTTTTAAAAGCACTAAAATAAGGCTGTAAGATATTCAATTATTTGTACTATTTAGACTGCAAATAAACATTATATTTATCAAATATGTACTTAGTTCATATAATATGTTTAGTAATTTATGTCTAATTTGTTGTGGTATGTGGTTCTTTTTTCTCTTTCTTGATTTATATGAATTATATTCATGTCTTTCTACCCTTATTCCTTTCTTCCTTTATTTATTTGTTGTACTTTTTTTACAGTATTAAACAGCATCGCTAGAGTTTTATTTATTGCCACTTTTTGTTTGCTTTTTGTTTTTTTCCCCTGCTTATTTTCTTTCTATTAACTTTTTAATATAAAAAAAAAAAACCTTTCTCTTTTAATTGTTATTTTCTTGATTTCTTTTCCATCATCCCTTTGGCTTTAAGTCTAATTGCCTTTTTTTGTATTTTCTGTTCTTGATTTTGTGTTTGTGTCTTTTATTTATATTTATCTCTTCTTTCTTTCTTTCTATATTTTATTCTTTCTTTCTTTCTTTCTTTTTTTCTATTTTGGTTCATCTTTCCCTTGTGGCTTTTGTTTATTTGACTTTTCTTTTTACATTCATTTCTTAATGCTTAATTATTTAGTTTGATATTTTTTTCTTTCTTTCTTTCTTGCTTTCTTTTGTTCTTTTTTTTTTCTTTCTTTCTTTCTTTCTTTCTTTCTTTCTTTCTTTCTTTCTTTCTTTCTTTCTATCTTTTTTTTATTTTGGTTCATCTTTCCCTTGTGGCTTTTGTTTATTTGACTTTTCTTTTTGCATTAATTAATTTTTTTTCTTTTTTTCTTTTTTTCTTTCTTTCTTTCTTTCTTTCTTTCTTTTTTTCTTTCTTTTTATCTTTTTTCTATTTTGATTCATCTTTCCCTTGTGGCTTTTGTTTATTTGACTTTTCTTTTTGCATTAATTTCTTAATGCTTAATTATTTAGTTTGACATTTTTTTCTTTCTTTCTTTTTTTCTTTCTTTCTTTCTTTTGTTCTTTTTTTCTTTTTTTCTTTCTTTCTTTCTATCTTTTTTCTATTTTGGTTCATCTTTCCCTTGTGGCTTTTGTTTATTTGACTTTTCTTTTTGCATTAAATTCTTTTTTTCTTTTTTTCTTTTTTTCTTTCTTTCTTTGTTTCATGACCTTGTTTTTATGCATTGCTTCTTTTTTCTTTGTCTTTCTCTCTTTCTTTTCTTCCTTCCCCACTTCTCCCTGTAACCCACTTCTCTGTTCTTTTACTTAAACTTAGCAACAGTGGCCTTAAAAAGTAAAAGCAAAACAAACAAACCAGTAATAACACTCGGTACGGTTTGGGTTTAGTGGAGGGTTGGAGCTCTGAGGAACAGCAGCAGCGTCTGGAGGCTGGTTGATGGTTCGATTGTGGATGGGTTTTAATCTACAGAGGAACCTGAACCACACACACACACACACACACACACACACAGACACGGGAAACGTGAGCGTTGTGTAACTCTGTAAGATGAATCTCTCTCTCTCTCTCTCTTGTGCCCGTCTCAGAGTTTAGTGGGCACTGATGATTGTACCCCCTGCTGGCACAGTGATCAAACCCGCTGCTGATTTATAACGTGAGCTCCAATAATCATGTTAATGCCCTGTTAACGTCGTACCACCGCCGAACGGCCAGACTAAATAACACCCACGCCCCAGAGCTTTCTTACCTTTCTTCTTTATAACAGATATTTTTGCTTTTTTATGTTAATTTTAGCTTTTTAGTTTCCCTTTTAGTTTCCTTTTCCTTGTTTCTTTCTTTCTTTTTTATTTCTTTTTTTTTGCATGGTTACTAATGTCTTATTCTCATTCTTTTTCTGTCTTTGTGTCTTTTAGTAACATTTCCTTTTTTCTTTCATACTTTCCTCGTTTCCTCTGTTTTTGTTGCATCTCTTATTAATGTACTTCCTTTCTTTCTTTTTGTTTTTTTTTCCTTTAGTTTTCTTGTATGTTATTAATATATGTGGTCGACATAATTTCTTTTTTAATTCCATTAATCTGCTTTTCTTCTTTTTCCTTTCTGTTTTTTTCCTTTCTTTCTTTCTTTCTTGTCTGTTTAAGTTAAATGTATTTTTCTTTCTTTCTTTTAAAACTCACAATAATAAATAAACAGTATTATTATTATAATTAATATAATTATTCTTATTATTAAGCCTTTTCAGTACAGTAAACCTGAAGTCAGAGTATTTTTTTTATTATTAGGAACAGCTTGAGTTTATAAATCTCACCTAATAAGATCCTGGTTGTGTTTGTGTTGTGTTGTGTGTCTGTAAGTGTGGATCTGCACCATCCACTGTTGTGTTTGTTACCATGGCGACGTAATTAGGGCCGGGTGACGACTCGTTAAAGGTGCACTGTGTTCTTACGTCACTTTAAGGAAACATACCAGATCCGTTACTTAATTATAGTTACGACTTTTTTAAAATAATCAGCAATTTAAGGAAGCGTCGTATGGCTGTAGAAACATGCTGCTTCATCCCGTGCCCATGCCAGCTCTGCCAGCTCCGCCAGCTGCTTTAAGGTCGTCGGTGTCACTACTGATCGTCGGCTGTTTTCGTGAAAAGCCCTAATAGATAATCGAGTGCTAAATAATAATCACGCCTGATCAAATCACCCTCTGAAGCCGGGTGCCCTTCCGGATGTCAAAGAGGGCGATGTTGGTGCATGTGTGTGCTCCTGAGTGCCAGGTGCCAGGGCTCTTGGCACCGGCAGCACCTGTTGGCAAAGTCAGACCTCTCCTGGCAGCGGAGGTGCTCTCAGGCGGGCGCGGTGGACATTAAAGCATCAGTGGTGCATCCTGATATGGGCCACGTCCTCCTTAACATCTCATCATGGGTTTAATGTGATGGGAACGGGTTTGACCTGAGAGTGGCATCTGCATCTGTGTGTGTGTGTGTGTGTGTGTGTGTGTGTGTGTGTGTGTGTGTTTATTGAAGGCTTTTCGCTAAACAGCTGTTGAGAAACTTAAAAAGTGACCAAACCTCATTAAGAATGAAACTTATTTAATGAACTAGTTTCTTATCCCTTTACAACTTTACAATCATGAATCCACCCTCGTACTTAACAGTTGGCCTTGGTTTGAGAGTAGAAAATAAGGTCAGAAACCCAGATCTGATCTTAAGGAACTCCCTCGCAAAGCATGTGAGGGTATGCTTTGGATTGTGTGCCTTGTTTTGTTGTTGTGTTGTTGTTGTTTCTGGGAACTTCTTAGACTTTCCCAATAAAAAGAATAAATCATCCGTCCAGTTTATGGACCTAGAGCTTTCCAGAGGTTATTTTTTACTGCACCTGACCTCGTTCAGTTGTAAATTCTCCGTAGGGCAAGACTAAAGACACGAGCCATATCCAGGCTAGGAAAAAAAAAACCCCAAGCAAATATTGTTTCTTCGGGGGCACAAAGTGTTACGCATACAGTGAGTGAGTCAGATGTGGCTGAAATGAGTCGACAGCCTGGAGAAAATGCCTCTCTGATAAACAGAGGATTTCTCTTAAGTAGCTGAGCAGAGCTGAACGTCAGCCGGGTAAAAATATATCAGATTTTAAACACCAGGGTGGCTGGATAATTACGGCTGCTCAGAGTCCTGTTTCTGGCTCTGTTTTTTCATCATTGACCAAGCTGCTTTTTCGCCCATTTGGGCTACGCCGCTGACTTTACTGACTTTAGAGTTTGGTGAGGAGGCCTGCGTCACGAGCGGTGAGAGGTCTGGGGCGGAAGCGTTACGCCTTGCAGTGCAACAAGCACAGCGCTTTGCAAAGGCGCTTCACACCTCACACCAGTCCTGCACCATGGGTTTTGGGTTATGTAACAGGCTGACCAGCTTTGCACCTTGTTCTGCTCATCGCTTACGGTTCGAGGTGGCCTTTAAGACAAAACGTGCCGCAATCACGGCTGCACTTACAGAACTGCATGATAAATCGTTAATAAAGAACCTCGAAAAAAGAGACCTGAACTCAAATGGGCCGTAACGTCACCGAGTTTAATTTGGGGAGGAAGGGTAGTTAGTTACTGTGTAATAACACGTTTATAAATGCAGTCTGTGTGGAGTTTTAAAGCTGCACCCAGCCAAGGCGGGTTTCGAAACTAGGCAACTTTTGTGCAGAACAAAAACGTAACGTTTAAATGCGACGACGTAAAGTTTGGGGACACAGGAAGGTCTGACTCCAAAAAGCTCGTTTACACCACTCGTTTATTCTTTTAGATAAACTGCTTAATTAGCGGTTGCATTTATTGACTGGGTACATTCATTTATTAAGGTATTAATGTATATATAATAGCATTTCATGACCTAGAAATAATCATTCATTCATTTATGTATTTATATTATTTAGGGAGCTGCTCCCATGCATTCATTTATTATAATATTTTATATTGTTTAATAACCACTTAATGTTCATTCGTTCATTTCTGCAAACATCCAGTACCGCATAATTGTCCAAATAACCATCATTCATTCATTCATATATTGTATCATATTGTTTAATGACCCGGAAACGTTAATTATTTCATTTATTCAGACATTTATATGATTTATTGATCCTCTAACTTTGTTCATTTATTGTTTTTTTTTATATTATACTGATTAACGAGCCATTAATGTTCACTCATTTATACATACAAGTGTGTAAAGGATAATTAACGTGTATTCATTCATTTATTTGGTCATATTGTGTAATGATCTTTTAACATTCATTCTTTCATTCTTTTATTTATATATATATGAGTTTAATGACCTATAAACCTTTTATTCATGCATTCATTCACATCAGCTATAATAGATGTTTATTGACCTATAGATGTTACTTCTTGTCGCTTCTATGTTTTTGTTTAATAGCCTAACCCATCCATCCATTCATCCATCCATTCATCCACTCATATATAGTATTTGGAGTGCATGCGGTCTGTGAAATTTATTCATGTTACAAACCCTGAGCAATAACCGAAATCATTCACAATAAGAAAGAAATGAATGCAGCCTTGGAGAGACTCAGATTTATTGAACGTGCAGCCTATTTAATTACTTATAGCATAAAACAAAAACTTGAACACAATAAATAAATAACAGGAACCGCGTGTGTGTGTGTGTGTGTGCGCGCGTGTGCGTGTGCGCGTGTGCAGCTCTGCACCACTTTCATTAGCAATGATTTAATTGCATTTTTCATTGCGACAAATTGTATTGCAACCGATGATCAGAGCAGGACGGATCTGATCGATCTGATCAGGTGTTAAGATGATTGATCCCTCATCGGCCTGATGATCTGTGGGCTTTTTAAACTTTTTAAACGTTAAATGTGTGGGTAAAATGTAGGGAAAGTGAAGAAATGGAGGATTGAGCTGGATTATTATTATTATTATTATTATTATTATTATTATTATTATTATTATTATTTTTAATATACTAAAGGTAAAGTTTAGGATGGATTATGTAACCAGGTTAAACTCTTTAATCAAGAACACACTTAATCCCAAGAAACCCTACAAAAGAAGATAAACTTTTGAATCCCTGTTTCCTGTAACCTCTCTCTCTCTCTCTCTCTCTCTCTCTCTCTCTCTCTCTCTTTTCACGAGCTGAACTTCGCACCACGAGCTCCATGCAGGAGATAAACCGTGCACGTGACGCTCATCAACTTATCCGAGATGAAACCTAAATACTCTCTCTCTCTCTCTTTCTCTCTCTCTCTTTAATGCGGCAGCAAAACAATGGGTCATTATGTTCGGGGAGCAGCTGTGCAAGTGCACATCGGGGACGCTCGGGTTTGCTCGGGACTGCTCGGTAACGCTCGGCTTCAGCCGCCACTGCGTTTGCATTCCGCTCACCCCGTGCAAACGCGGTGCTTTAAAAACAGTTTTTAGACAGTTGTTGGTGCGTCACGCGCTCTCTGCCGTCCCTGCGCGCTCCCGGGGAAAACACAGCGCGTCCACGCGTGCCCCAGTAATAATCACCGGCTTGCAGTCAAGCTGATTAAGGGCTACTTCTGCTCTTTCGTTTTGGACTTGCTTATAGGCTTTTTTTTGGTCGGACGGCCCGTTTCGGAGCAGGAGGGGTTTATTTTCTTTCTGCCATGAGGAGAGCGAGGAGGAAGGAGGCGAGCGAAGGGGGGAGTGATGAGTCAATGCAACTCAGGGTTTAATCGAGAGAGGTAGAGAGAGAGAGAGAGAGAGAGAGAGAGAGAGAGAGAGAGAGAGAGAGAGAGAGAGAGACAGTGGGAGCGCGCTCGCGACTCGAACGGGAAGGCTGTCATGCGTCCGTCGCGCGCCTGCATTCGCCTTTTCGACGCGGATCACACTTGGATGTAGCCCGCGCTTCCCCTTGCGTTCCAGCCGGACCCGACACGCCGCTGTTCCGCCTCGCTTCGCCGGTTTACAAGAGGCGCTGCGCGGCACGGCTCGTCTCGCCTCGGCTTGCTGCGAATCCTGAATCGCGATGCCCGTCGAGCGTCCCTCGGCTCGTGCGGTACCTCTCGATGGCTGATCCGCGCGGTGGTACCCACACCAGCCCGGCAACTCGCCTAAACTCGGATACTCTCCCTATCTCGGTCCCTCCGTCCAACCGCCCGGCTTTATCCGCGTGTTCAGCCCGTAAATAACCGAACCTCCGCTAATCAGCAGCGTCTCGTCTCCAAACTCTTGAACCTCTTTCTTCAGTTCACCTTTTAAAATCCCTGTTTTATTTCACCTCGTTCCACGCGCCGTGATTATGCCCACGCTGGGGCTCCTGCACCGGACTGTGATTGATAATTAAATCTCGCGGTACAGGGCGCATAAGTTTGCCGTCGAACCCCGAACTCGACCCGGACACCCTTTATGTGCATCCCACTCCAAACCTGGTGAGTTTCACACCGTGTGAGTTTCTGTTTATATTGCGTTTGTGCTGTGTGTGTGTGTGTTGTGTGTGTGTTGTGTGTGTGCGTTTCTTTCCTGGAAAAGCAGACTGTATGCAGTAATTAACGGCCGCTTTTGTTTTTTTGTTCTATTTTCTCTTTGTGCATCCCTTCTGCGCTTACAGGACCAATAAACTGAGCTGCAGCTGCAAAGTTAACACCTTTAAAACATTTTATTTATTTATTTTTTTTAAGATTTCTTTTAAAGAAGTCCACAATAATGAGCTATTTAAGTCTTATCAAGTCCTAAAGCTAAACCCAAATGCAGAGGCTAAGAGTGAGTGACAGCATGTGGGCTTGCTGCTCTATGAACTTCCACAGCATCTCTAGGTGACCTTAGATGATCCATGAACTTGGAGGAATTTATGACTTTAATATATGGCTTACACAGTTTCTTCCTCCAGTGCCCAGCCTCGTTAATACCCCCTGCAGCATTACATCTTTTACAGTGATGGTGGGCATCCCCATAAAGATGCACTCAGTCCTTTAATGCGTCTCTCAATCTCCACTTAAAGCCCCCATGCGGGTGTTTTTGCTCTCCTTCATTTTCGAACCTGAATTTTGGGTTCCTAGCCCACAGTGCGACCTGCTGACTCCTTTTGCCCCGGGTTGCACCCCGGCCCAAAGCGGGCCCCGTTCCCTCCCTGGCGTGGGACGCTGCAGCGGGACGGCCATGCATAAAACATGCTGTTAGACTATAAAGCCGGGATGAAGAGCAGGACGCTTTGTAAATGTCACGTAACGTTTTGGGGATTGGGCACATTCCCTGGTGGAGCGCCGAGCTTTTTTAACGTGTCAGCAAGAAGGTGGTTGACTTTGAGAGGATAAATAGCAGAGTTAGGGGTAATATCCTGGGTCGGACATGAGTGTATGATGGTTTTTGTTTTTTTTAGGGGGTGCAGAACTGCTTTTTGGGGGGAACTGTCAAAGATTTGGCCGTTTTGTTCAGGCGTCATGTGATAAGTTCTTGTGCTGTCCTTGTAAAGGACTTGAGGGCATTTAAATTTCTTAAATTAAACCAAAGTGAGTGTAGGGTTTGTTATAGGTCTCTCACTCACACACACACACACACACACACACACACACACACACACACACACACACACACACACACACACCTTAAAATAAAAGGTCTAAAACTCACACTCGTACCACAATAAAAGCAGCTCCTCGTTGTCCAGGATTTAATTTGACCACCAGTCCTTGCCCAACAATCACAGGGTGTAATACCCAGTCCGGGCATCAGCAGGTACACAAAGGGTGCCCGATGGGGTGAGAGGACTCTCAAATTTGGGATGGCTTGTATAGGGTCAGTCACAGCAAGGTGACAGGGAAACTATTTTCTATATGCTGAATATAATTAAATATCATTAGAATTAAATCAGGTTGGCACAGACTGGCACAGACTGGCACAGCTTTGCGGTTGCAGGTTTGAGTCCGCATTCACCCCCGTGAGCATTTGGATTCCGCCGTGTCCTCGTAGGTTTGCTCAGAAACATCGGTTAGGTCAACGGGTGTCTCTAAAGAGTCCCAGCAAGCGTGTGCCAGGAAAGTTGCGACCTCGTTTTGAATGACGAAGGTTCAAACTTGCTACAATGCGCCCGTTTTTCATTCGTAGCTGCGTATTTTTGATTTTTTATGACTTGTGTGTGTACGAAGCGTAACGTTTCTGACGGTTCGAGCGAGTGAAACAACGCACGCTGTCCTAAATTGTTCTCAGGTGACCGTGAGCAGTGGAGCTGAGTCATGATGGACCATCTCAGCGAGGCGTGTTTGGGGAAGGAGAACTGCGAGCTGATGAACGACGCCAAGGGTCCGCCGGCCAAGATGGCACGAGTGGAGCAGAACGGCAGCCCGCAGAGCCGCTCGCGTCTGGGCAGCAACGGCGCCAAACTCCCCGGAGTGAGCTTCAAACCTTCTGCGCACCTGCTGAAGACCTCGCACAGGAGAGGTGAGGCATCGGGGGAAGGGGGAGGGGGGGTTAATTCGTTTGACGCTTAACGCACGACCTTGATCGGCGTGCGATTCGGTTTAATGAGACGCGCCATGATGCCACATTATTTGGAGTGGCGCCGAGGGACACGACGGGCATCAGGAAAGGTCTGATTAGCATCGGTGACCGTCTGATTAGTGCTCGTTAGATTTGGGACATATAATGTTGGGATCTCATGATCTACAAAAGGTTCTGGAAAGATTACGGATGCCGAAAAGCTAAAAAAATGTTTGCTTGCTGTAGGCGGAGTCATTTCTTTTCCGATTGTTATCAGCGTTGAACTCAAATCTTGGTCCAGGTTCGTATTTGGAACTGGAACCAGATCTGTAAGTACTAAAACTCTAGCATTTGGTACTGGAACTAAAACCGTCTATTTTGCAGTACTGGTACTAGCCCTTTTTAGTATTAGAGCTGAACCAATAAATGAAAGTCCAGCACTGTAACTGGTCTTGTTGGAAATGGAACTGGAACCATAGGTACTAGAACTTAGCCTTTTATTACATGTACCCTTATAGAAGCTGAATCCTTATTGCAAGAAATTTAACTGGACACCATGGATCTGGAACTGGAACCATAGTTACTGGTACTTATCATTTAAGTACTGGAACTGGCGCTGACTCCAAAATGCATGAAAATAATTCTAGTAATGGAACTGAATCTGTAGTAACTGGAACTTCTCGTACTTTTGGTACTGAAGCTTTAACCATAGGTACAAGAATTAATCATTTTAGTACTGGTACTAGTAACAGGAACTGAAGACTCACTGCAGGAAATAAAGGTCAAGTAAAAACTTTTAAAACCGTAGCTACTGGAATATACTGTCGATTCCGGTTAATGGGACCACATCGGGATGGGATCGTTTTGGTCCTAATAACCGGCTGGTCCGATTAAACGAAC
>JAUZSU010139416.1:0-15694 GCA_034780255.1 Parotocinclus maculicauda | reverse complement strand
ATATACACAGCCGGGCTGCTATAGCCAAACCTTTGTCTAAAACCAGGTGTTTCAGTTTCATTGTCTAACCCCTGTATGTGTGCGTGCGTGCGTGCGTATATATATATATATATATATAAATATATACACATTTGTTTAGTTGGGCTCTCTTTATTTTATTTATAAGAACTGACTTGTGTAAAAATCCGATGATGTTCTAGGTCATATGCTCTGTGTAAAAATGTAGACAATTCTAAAGCGTACACAAAACGTTCAAGCATGAGTGTATTGACTGTAACCTGATTAAGAGCATATTAATCACATTTGGCTGTTGTTCACTGTCTGTTAAACAGTAGTATCCTGGAATAAGGAGAACAGAAAACACAAGGACTGTGGATGGAAATTAGGTAAAGTTGCACAGGATGGAAGAGTTCTCTGCACCAATGGCACAAGGCTGCATCAGAAAGAACTACAGTGTACAAAGGTTTTAAATTGGATCACTTGCATCCAGTGTTGCTGCTAATTAGTCCTAAAGACACTCCCTAAATATGTATATTTATGATAGTGACTAAAAGTTGAAATTAAATGTTTTTTCTATATATTTTTACTTGAAACAGTTTACCAATGAGCCAAAATCTAGGTAGCACTCCTCACCAAAAGTGGTTAGCTGCCTTATAGCTATGAGCAGTAATTAAAAAATCTGGTGGCTGGATTCCCAAATATCTCAGGATGCACGAAAATATCACTCCTGGAGTGGTAACACAAAGGTACAGGGCAGGTTAGTGACTTAAGAATGGGATAAAAATGGATAAATAACGTAGTAGGGTAACGTCATTCATACCGATGTCACGTTACATTGTTCCAAAGTGCCTCTGCTATATATAACAGATAAACATGCATGTTTACTATACAGTTATAACTTCTCATTTACAAGGTTTACGAAGAAAATGTACTTATTCGCTGATGTTCTGCTTCTACTTTTTGTTAGGTAATTTTATAAGTTGGATATGATATTAGAATGCGTGTGTGTGGTTTGACATGGCATTCTACAAAATTTTGGGAACACCTGGGAATATGCCACTTCATTGCAAACAAATTGTAAAAATGAAAGGAAAATTATCATGGTCAAAAGTTTGGGCACCAATCCAGATGAGCTGCTGTTGTTTGTAAGGTACCAGAACTTGACTTGTTAATAGTGCATTAAAATTGCATTTATGGGTAAAAATGTAAGTGTGTTCTCTGCCGTGTTTTTGTTGGTTTCCTTTCAGTTGCAAGTTAAAAATGCATGTAAGATTGACCAGGTGTTGCCAGATTATTGTATAAGATTATACATAAAAAAAGGTCACACTGGTATATTGCAAATATAAACTTGTATAATGTTACCTAGATTTCAAAGATACAATATTCTGACAGCATGGCATTTGTTTAATATTTCACACAACTTACTGCTCACAAAAAGTAGGGCATATTTCAACATGTAATATCTCATGATTAAATATTCCCTAATTTTTGTGAGCAGTATTCTTGGTGAGCACAGAACAGGTAAGAAAGAGTAAGAAATTTGTTATAAATTTGAGACCTAACACATACACATGAAGTTGGAGTGAATAAAATGTCTTATTCAGTTATATATCAGTTGATATCTGTTGTCAGTATTGCCCAGTTGTAAATATATGAATCTATTTTTTACAAATATGTTTAAGGTAACCAGTGGTGCCTTCCATAGCCATTGTAAGCCTTAACAAACAAATGTTTACGAGGAAATTAGTAGTTTTAATTGGTTTTGCTATGTACCATGTAACAATTATTTGTCATTCATGAAACCCATGCATTTCTAATAATATATGGACAGAAGTGTTTAAAGGTATTTTGCATTTGGAAATTATATTCAGTTATTCAAATTGAAATTGCGGACTCATAAATTAAGCAAACACTTCATCGTATTTATATATGTCATTTATTTCTTTGTTTTGCCTTGTGTATTATAGATGATGCAATTTATGCAATAAAGAAAATAAATACTAATGTGCTCGCTGGTTGTAATATTCTTTTAATGTACACTGCTCACAAAAATTAGGGGATAATTAAATATGGGAGATTTCATTTTGAACTATCGCCTAATTTTTGTGAGCCGTAAAGAATGGTTACTGTGCTGGAAGAAACTGAAAATAATTTAATTGTTAATTGACTATAAGGCTTAGCCTATTTCTATCTTTGCATTTTGTCTTATTGAAAAAAGAAATCTGTATTTATAAGAAATGATTAAAGGAGTGAAAACATTTCCTGTCACAAGTGTTCAGTTATTTTTAGTTTTTGTAGTCTTAAAAAAAGTTCTGAAAAGTCCTTACAAGACTTGAAAGACAAAATTAATCTGTGGCTCGGTGGGTAGCACCACCGCATCACAGCTAAAAGGTCCTGGGTTCAATCCCAGGGTGGAGCGACCTGGGTCCTTTTTGTGTGGAGTCTGCATGTCCTCTGTGGGTTTACTCTATGTACTCTGGTACAGTGAATGTGGGAATGCCAGGATAACGTCAGCATCAGTACTGGTGATACACTGTAGATTTTGTTCTTTTCAATTGAGTTTTAATTTATTCATTGGTGGAATTTTAGCCCGTTTCTCTGTACAGAACAGCTTCAACTCTGGGATGTTTGTGGATTTCCTCATATAATATGCTCGCCTCTAGTCTTTCCCCAGAACATTTTGATTGGATTACGGTCAGAATTTTGATTTTGCCTTTCCCAAACATATGTGCCTATGGTTGTGATCTGCATAACACATTGTCTCTAAAATCCCATTTCCCTCTAGCTGAACTGTGGCAGCCCAGTTGTTAAAGTTCTGGACTAAGGTCCAGGGTTCAAATCCCACCTCTGTCAAGCTGCTACTGTTGGGTTCCTGGCAAGGCCCTTAACCCACAATTGCTCGGATTGTAAAAATGTTTACCTGAAAGTTGCTGAATATGGGCGTCTGCTAAATGACAGATGTCCTTTAATCGTATCCATCTATTAGGCTGCCTGCCTATATCTTCCTCTTTTACCATTGATAATTTTAAACATAAATGTTTTTCCCAGCTACTTGCCTCTTCACATGGCATATCCATAATAGGAGTTTTATGGAGCAGTTGTTTTAACTACAGTTTATACACTGATTTCTTTATAGTCCAGGTATCAAATCTTGTCAGCATCAGAGTCCAAAGGCATAAAATCATCTTGTAATGCTACTTTGTATTGTCTATCGGAAAAAGCTCTGATTTTATACTGTACTTGTAGGAATCTCACGGAAATATGCGGTTTGTTACTGAAAGGGGCGACACTGCTGCGTTCTCCTGTGTGTTCCTGTAGAAAGAAGAAACTTTCAACCAATCTGCCACGTTGTTATGAAGCGCAACACTGACCAATCAGAAAGCGCGGTGTTCATTACTACAGAGTTTCCAAGATGGTGCTGGAAAGTACAATGGTCTGGTAAGAAAGAATGAAATTGAATTATGCGCTTTAATTCTGCCCCTGTCTCAGATCGGTTCGGTGTAGATTATTTAAAAACTACGTACATGATTTGGGTTGTAACGTGTCCGCTGGTTGTGTTGATGTAAACGTGAACGATGCAGTCTGTGTTCGATGTCCTGAGTCATTACCTCCAGCCAGCTCACAAGCTAACGCTATCTGCCTTCATAACACAGACACCTCAGCAGCAAAGCGAACATGTACACTGATCACTGTTTATCTAACAACAAAGGAGCAGCTCTTTGTGGAAATAACAGTTTAATACCAGACATATTAGGTGCATATTATTAGTTAATCACATAGCAGCTCTGGCTACATATATGCGAGCTTAAGTGACTCAGCTAACTTAGCTTACATTGAGCTCACTTTAGACCGTTACAGTTTCTTTTTATTGTTTTTTTAAACACATATATGTTGGTATAGTGATCCAAAGACGTTTTAGAAACATTTTAGACGTTTCTGGGTTTTCAAAAACCACCCCCGTTCTCTGGCAACCATTATACGCCGCCTAGCTAACGTTACTCCGCTGACAATCTGTTTATCCATCTACTGACAGGACATGTAACGCAACGATATGCTGAACTAGAGCTTTTAATAATTTTTTAAATGAAGTATTTAACGTTTGCTTTGACACTCATTTTAATTTATCGACACATTTTAATTTATTCGCTCGTCGAAAGTAATGCCGACGGTTATTAGCACGGCCTTATCTATCGCGAGGCGTTCTGTGCGGTTGAATCAAATCAAAACATTTGCATTAATCATGCACGTTTTAATAGGAGTGCCATACATTTTTCATTAATTTGTGTAACTTCAGTAAATACTAAGATTTTACCCATACGCGTGAATAAATAAATAAACGACAAGAAAGAAGTTTCCAGAAGGAATGTATTGTACGGAGAAAGATGAATTTCTGTACAAAAAGCTGATGAAAGTGTCCGGATTGCCGTAAAGCTTGTTTATTTAACCAGCGCAAATCGCTTAATATATAATGTCAGACCGTTAGTATTGTGCTGTTTACTTTACAACCCCAAATGTGAAAAAGTTAATTAAAATTGCAGATTAAAAAAGGCAGTATTCCTTACATTTGCTTTGACTTTCGTTTCATTTTAAACAATATGAACCGAAGGTTTCATGTTTGGTCTGGTCAAATTAATTTCATTTGTTGAACAGCCTTTCCTGCATTGTGTAAGAGGCTTGTAATACATTCCAAAACATTGGGTGGGGGGCAATTTAGGGCTAGTGGAAAAAAAACAAAAATAAATAAATAATGATGTGATTTCCAACAGGTGATTGTAATCTGAATTTGGTACAAAACCAGTATCCACAATGATGGACAGAGGATCTCCAGTTTGTCAACAAATGTTTGAGGAAATGATTAAAAACAAAGATTTTCAAATAAATTTTGGAAGATATTTGTATATTTCACCCTTTACAGTGCATAACTTCGTTAAAACATTTAAGGAAATGCAGCGCATAACGGGCAAGTGGTTTGATCCGATCCCTCAGATGGCACTGCATCAAAAAAACACAAAACTAAACTATCTGATATAGAACCATGTAGGCAAGGGATTGCTTTGGTAAACCTTTATCAAGCACTACAATACAGAATAATATTCCCAAATGCCACTACAAAATGAAGTCTTCTAACAACTGTGTCTAGAAGTGGCATCAACTCTGAGACATCTAGGATGGAGCATCACACAGTGGAAATGTGAAAAAGAACACACAAGACCGTAATCAGCTACAAGTCCAAAAGCAAGGGTCTATCGTGGTATGGGGTTGTGTCCACTGTAAAGGTTGTTTTTAGTTGTGTGATGACAACATTAATGCAGGAAAGTACATTGAGATTTTAGAGCAACATGAATTCATTTAAGATGACATCTTTCCCAGGGACGTCCATTCATGTATCAATAAGACAAATGCGAAAACGTTAGGTCTGAAATATGTCAGTCCCTTCCATTCTATATTTGAGGAACATTTAAACAACTTAGCAATTTTCTCACATATTTGTTGACCACTCATGATAATGTGCCCATCTTTGCTCCTCAGATACTCTGCTTTTTTTAGAGACACTACTTTTGTACCAAACCTATCATGATTATCATCATTTGTTGACATAATCTGTTTGAAATCACCTCATATATTAAATTTTTTACTAGCCATAAATTGCCCCCACCCCAATTTTTGGAAAATGTTTTGCAGGCCTGAAATGCAGAAAATAAAATAAATTTGATGAGACAAATTATTGCATGTCCTGTTTTCGTAATGTCAACAATGATAAAAGTCAAAGTGCATGTAAGAAGCACTCAATTTGATATATTATGGGCATTTTCCATACTGTTCTAGCTTTTTCTTATTTGGGGCTGTAGGCTGTCTTGTTGGAATCTGTAATAACTTATGGAAACTATTTGCAAAACACCACGACTGTACATGTGCGGGGTGTGGGATTAGTACATAACGTTATACTGCGTTTTCTTAATACACAAGCACTATATACACGTATAGCCATATACTCCAGCTGCTTGTTAATCTTAGTTGGACGGTCTGAGCTCAAATTCACACCACAATAATTTCCGCTGTCAATACGATAACAATATAATATCACAACAGACCAAAAATAAATACATTAGAAAAGGCTTTATTTATTGTTAATAACTTATAAATGTCATTACAAAGTTGTCACAATAAACATTAACTTATACAATCAGAACATAAGAGTAAGTAATTTCAGTAGAAAATCTTGCTTTCTGTGTGGTTTCCAGTTGCAGATGTGTGTGTATTTTGTTTAGTGTGTGTGTGACAGCTGTTTCTGGGTTTATCACAATATTCACGGCATGAAAAAAATCCATATCATGAAACTGCTTTATACTGCTGTTCACTTTAATACTGATATAACTTTTAGCCCCACTATCAATGTTCACTTCACCTGTCCTTGATGTGACTGTAATGGTGTGTGTGTGTGTGTGTGTGTGTGTGTGTGGAGGTAGGTAGGGAGGTAGGTAACCATTTGTTGATAAATCATCCAAAAGCCATATTCCAAAGAATTAATAAGCTATGATATAGTCTAGCTATTATTTATGCCAGATTTTAGTACTCATTGTGGAAACAAAACCTCCCAGCTGGCATTGCCCCCAACCCCCACCCTTCACCTTGCAGTTGGTGAGCACACAAGATGTCTTCATATCACCATTTTGGGGCTGAGCCCGACCAGGTTACGCGAATGACCAGGCTTCACCCTATAGACCTGTCTCCTAGGATGGGTTTAGGTAGGGGTGGGAGACAGTCAATGTCTTACAGCTTGTCTTTGTGGCATGTTGCCTATTAACTATGTTTCGAACATTGCAAACATTGGAGAACATTTCATCATGTTATTTTTACGTTGCCAGCGTTTTGGCATTTTGTAGTTCTCGTGCTCTCCCCTGGCTCTTCTTCTTTTTCTTCTTCTCTTTTTTATTGGACGATTTTTCAATCGGGTGTGGAATGTAGACATCAGAATTTGTAACCGTTTCTTTATAACCTTTTTCAGTATCTGTGGTCACAGTTTGAATGGAAAGCCCAGGAATGACCAAGCTATAAGTGTTAAATTGTGTGACATTTCAAGCAGTGCCACCCTGCTCTGGATTGTGAATTAACTCTTAGTCTAGATTATCCATGCTGTACATGTTGCTTGCAGGTAGTCGCGTAGTAACCAGATGAAAAATACATGCAAGTGATCAAAATTATGTCTTTATAGTGTGTAATGTATGCAGGTGAGACAGGTTTATCTGGAGCGAACATATGTATAGCGCCAAAGCAAATATTGTAGTGTTGATTTCTAAAACGGTAATGGAAGATGGAAGCAGATGAACTGATTCCGACAAAAAAACTTTCTGCTGCTCTATCGTCTGGCAATGGTCTAGGTATCACAAATAAGGTGTTGATAATGGACAGAGACACAAAGCAGACCCAGGACCTGCTGGTTTATGTATCACAGTTGGCTTGCTATTATATGCTGTATCCTCTAGTAAGAACTGCAGAAAAGAGCCACCGGACTGTCGTGTGGTCATGGGAATACTGCATATCACCTGTGGTAATAAAAGAGGATCTCCCCAGATTACCCCTGGATACATATGCATCCCATATCCGTGGTAAAATAGTCAAGAGTCAAGCTTTTTCCATAGCCAATGTTGTAGCCAATGCCTGTCCTATGACTAAACAAATCAGAGCACCCTGAGTAAACCCACATGGGCATGAGGAGGACATGCAGACTCTGTAAAGAAAGGACCCAGGCTCCACCTGGGCTCGAACCCTGTACCCTGGACTTACTGAGTACCTTGTGTGAATGATGTTGGCCTGAAAACAAATTCATATTTGTTATTGTTTTTTTCACTGAATGCATGCAATGACTGGACAGCCCAGTCAATAGCAGACTTGTGTTTTGTATCACCAGGATTTAGAGTTTTGATTTCAGTATTGTATCAGAGTTTGATCCCTGCAGCCTTGGTGGCTCAATTTGTAGAACCACCTGCTGAAAATGGCAGTGCCAGATGACCTGGGTTCCATCCAATGTGGGGCTGTCAGTTTGTCATTATGAATTTTACATGTAAATATGATCTTGGAACCCTCATTTCTGCAGGTATCATTAGTCAAACGGTGTGTTACTCAGTCCATGTAAAGGATGCACTGCATTCTTATCATTTTTTGTCATTTTCAGTGTGGACAACAGTGAATATATGAGGAATGGAGATTTTCTGCCTACCCGACTACAGGCCCAGCAGGACGCTGTCAATATTGTATGTCACTCGAAGACGCGCAGCAACCCGGAAAACAATGTTGGGCTCATCACAATGGCCAAGTGAGTGTGGGAAGAAATAATGTTACTGTTAGAACATTATCAATGTGTCATGTTGGTGACAGAATATTGGCATAATTAGATTTTAGTGTTTATATTGACAGGACTATAGTCAGACGTTTTATGAAGATTGTGGAAAATACATTATTTTGAAAGCGTTTGTTTCCACAAAATAGCACACGTCTCCTCTCTGTATTAAACATAAATTTGTAGTACATTCAATTCATAGAACAGCCTGTTTTACAGTAATGTTTTAAAAAATATTTTAAAAGAATTAATAGAAAACATTTTGAATTTGCTGACCTACTACAATAAAATATAGCATCATGCTGCTTTATTATAAACCTACCATAATAAATCAAAATGATTTTGTATACAGTAGTAGCTCAGTACTCATTGTAAATTTGAAAGTGTCATCGAGTGTCGAAAACGACGAGTACAGAAATTATTTCCCATGAGGAATAATGTTAACTAACTAACTACATTTATTTCACACTTCCAGAATATCTTTATTGTATAAGGCATTATATACATTCATGGGGTTGCATTGTTTACCTATCCACTATATACAGGATGTCTATAAAGTAAGTCCTAATTTAACATTGTTACTACATGCGTTGATGTTTCTCGTGTCATCCAGGGGGCTCACGTTGAAACGTTGTAATGTGGATAAAACCTGGGCGCCTTGTTTCAGATGTAAATCTGAAAACAGTTTCTCCTGTACGTTGGTCAGTTAATAATAATTTTTTTAACGTGGGACTTTGCTTTATAGACACCTTACATAGACAGACAATAATAAACAATGTTCAAATGAATTAAGTGTATAGTTCTCATCGTTTTACTTTTTGGTTGGCTGTTATCACTAACATCACTAACTTCTTCGGACCCATGGAGACTTATTTGTACCAAGAATAGTAATGACTTTACAGCATATTTTCTCCGAGATCTGTAAGGAGCTTGGACTGACACATGCTCCTGTGTATCCGTGCATCTCAATATAGTCTCGTAGAACTTTTGCCAAACAATTAAGTGCCGAAACAGTTGTAAGCAGTGTTCCCAGGGATATTTAAAGCTTTTTGTTTTCAGGAGTAGAGGACTAAGGGAGTTGCATGTAATCCCTGATATGGCATATGTTATAATGTACATCTAACTTCTGTTTGCATCGGCAGTAATTGTGAGGTCCTGACAACTCTTACACCAGACACCGGCCGAATCCTCTCCAAACTTCACGCTGTTCAGCCCCGTGGCAAGATCAGCTTTTGTACTGGAATTAGGGTAGCCCATGTGAGTAACCTTCTACAGTTCCATGCTCTGCCATGGTGTTCTCCATGTGAATACTCAGAATTTAGAATTCGTATTTTGTTTAAATTAGATTTTTGGAAACGATAAATAATATGCATGACAGAGAGACATAAGTACAAGGATTGAGGAATTCTGCCCTATACTAAATGAATCTCATAGTTTCAACATGAATTGTGATTTACTGATGACAGCTTTGTTTGTTGTTGTGTTTTTAGCTGGCATTGAAGCACAGACAGGGAAAGAACCACAAGATGAGGATCATTGCTTTTGTTGGCAGTCCAATAGAGGACAACGAGAAAGATGTAAGAATGTCTGGGTCTTTGCCCTCTGAATATCAGTGGATCTGTTCTTTTATCAGTCACCATGTTATGGTTTCCATAATTTCTCTTACAGCTGGTGAAACTGGCAAAACGGTTGAAGAAAGAAAAGGTCAATGTGGATGTTATCAATTTTGGAGAGGAGGTGAATGCCTTTTCTATCTATTAAAGGGCAAGTGGGAGGAGTTAGTTGATTTTTTTTTTCTCAAAAGAGCTTTGCTTGCTCTACAAGCAAATCCTCAGCCAAATGCTTAACTTTGATGTTCCAGGAGTATAATTCAATTTATTTTCAGCTTACAGAATTAGATTTTTACTTGCAATATTTTAGAGCTGTGTTTTAAGCTCTGTACACTTAATATCTTAATAATGAATTAAAGTTTTTGTGTTTGTCTCGCTGTTGTGCGCTGCTGTAATTGTGACCGGCACAGAATCGGTTATATGAGACTAATCGGGTGATTCCAGTCACTGGCCAATCGATTGCTGCAACTGTAATTCTTAATGATAAATCCAAAACCTGACTTGACTTACACAAAGCTGTAAAATGGTATATGCTTCGGGGAAGACCCATCAACTTTCATTATTTGTCATTTATACTTGCTTATGTATCAACGGTTTGTCTAAAAACATCTTTCTATTGAAAGCTATATGTAACTGGCTGGTTGACTCACTATAAGTTAAGCAAAACTAAAGAAATATATACAACACTAGATACACAAACTAGATCGTCTTAATTAATTACACAATACGGAAATCTCAAAATGACAATTGCTACTGATCCAGTTTGCAAAGCATTTTGTTATCCAAAGCTGGTGTAAACAGTAAACAGTATTTAAAAATAAACTGTAGTCTCCTGCAGTCAAACGAAATGACTAGAAACAGAGGTTTATAATAATGCTCCCTTGTAGCGATATCATCTCTTAAATAACCAAGTGAAAATCTTTTTTTTTTTCTTTTTTTTTTTTCTTTTTTTTCTGAAGAATAAAAATTCAAACCTGTAATATTCCTTTCTGATTTTTCACTGATATTGTGGACATGTTCACACATACCGGTACATGTAGTATTTTTCATTGACACAAAAACAGGCATGATCATGGATAAGTCAGTAGCCTCATTTACCATCCTCAATGTGCTGTAAACAAATGCGTCTGTTTTCTGTCATTCTGTGCCTGCTTTACAGGTGCCTAAAGCATGTAGAACCTTTTCCTGTAGTGAGAACACCCCTGAAACGGTACATCTCAGGCTGCATGCTACATGTGAAATTACTCTGTTAAAATGTCCAGACCTCAAGCTGTAGCCCTTTTCCAGAGTTTACATGTGACAACAGCAACTGTGAGCATGACGCATGATTGCAATTGTGTTAATGGCATAATAAACATTCATTCACTTTAATAATAATAATAATAATAAATTTTATTTGTAATGCACTTTCTTATCCGCTTAATCCTGGACAAGATCATGGGAGCGCTGGTGCTTAGCTGGCAGCATAGGGTGCAGGACAGAAACAACCCTGGACAGGGTGCCAATCTATCACAGAGCGGTGTAATGAACAATAATCATAATCCAACTTTGCATTACCCAACTCAACAATGCACATTGTCCCATATTTGCATCACAACATACTCCTAAAGTTAATGTATTTATTTCTTTATTTCTGGCTTTTCAAATGGTCTAGCTAGATGTCTTTCTACCTTCCATTTAAGCATGCATAAAGTTTCTGTGTTAACTGTTGCTCAACCATGCTTATAAAAATACAGTTGGCAACTTGATTTTGTGACACTTTGCTGCAAGTACATTATATGACTTTACAGTCGTGCTACAGTCATAATTTTTTTGTCTTTTCAATTCATCCTGTAGGAGGTGAACACTGAGAAGTTAACTGCGTTTGTGAACACACTGAACGGAAAGGAAGGGACAGGTTCTCACCTGGTCACGGTGCCACCTGGCCCAAGCTTGGCAGATGCTCTTCTTTCCTCACCCATCCTGGCAGGGGAGGGCGGCACCATGATGGGTCTGGGTGCCAGTGACTTTGAATTTGGGGTGGACCCCAGTGCTGATCCTGAGCTTGCTCTGGTGAGATTGCAAGAATGCATAACTTAAATCAAGCTTATTGCCATAAACTAAGCTTGTCCTGTTTCCAGTTTGTTTGCACTACCAACATGTTTGTGCTACTGCGTTTTGTGCCCAGAGACACGTATTGGAATATAACATGTATTAGAAAATATAAGGTCCCTGGAAACCTTTTAAGTAAGGTTTTATTATTAGACTATGTTTATATAATGAAAAAAAATATAAATGCAACTTTTTTTTTGTTTTTGCTCCCATTTTTCATTAGCTGAACTTAGCTGAAAACTTTTTCTATGTACACAAAAGGCCTTTTTCTTTTATTTATTTGACTAAACTTGTGTTCATGAATACGTCTTTGCTGAGATAATCCATCCACATCACAAGTGTGGCATAACAAAATGCTTAAGGTGCCGCTTAAGCTGGCTACACTAAAAGACCACTCAAAAATATGCAATTTCATCACACAACACAATGACACAGGTGTTGAAAGTTTTGAGGGAGCGTGGGCATGCTCACTGCAGGAATGTCCACGAGAGCTGTTGCCTGTAAATTGAATGTTCATTTCGCTACCGTAAACCCTCTCCAAAGGCGTTTCAGAGAATTTGACATTACATACCCCAGGACCTCCACATCTAGCATCTTCATTTCCAAAATTGTCTAATCAGCCACCTGGACATCTGCTGGAACAGTCGGTTTGCATAACCAGAATTTCTGTACAAACTGTCAGAAACCATCTCAGGGAAGCTCATGTGCATGGTCGTCATTTTCATTTTCCTCAGACTGCAGTGCATTATCGTAACCGATTTAATTGGGCAAATGGTCACACTCAATGGCACGTTGGAGAGGTGTTAACTTCACAAACGAATCCCTGTTTTCACTGTACAGGGCAGATGGCAGACTGTTTATGGTGTCGTGTGGGTGAGCAGTTTGCTGAGGTCAACGTTGTGAATCGAATGGCCCATGGCCATCTTAGTTCTTGCTTTGCCATAATACTTACTCATTTAATGTGTGAATGTCACTCATTAGGCGTGTTTGGGATGCTCTGGGTCGGCATATATATAACGGCGTGTTCCAGTTCCTGACAATATCCAGCAACTTTACACAGACACGGCGTGGACCAGCATTTCACAGGCCACAATCAACAACCTGATCGACTCTATACCCCCCAAAGTGGCCTTTTTATTTTGGCCAGCCTAACGTACACTTATGCAGTAATCATTCAGGCTAATCAGTATCTGATATGCCACACCTAGGAGGATTATCTCAGCTAAAAAGAAGTGCCCACCAACACAAGTTAAGACTAATTTGTGTTGAGTTTCTCTTTTTGTTCATTATATAGGAATTAGGAATAATAATTGTGAAGACATAATTATCTGTAGTTACCATACTGTATTTTAATGCATCTGTGAAAAAGATTTTGTATGAAAACAGAATGAGCGTCCATCAAAATCAGAATCTGTTTTATTTGACGTGTACGTTCACAAACATGCATAATTTGTCAACACAAACCCATCACTATAGTAATAAAATAGCTTGTAGTAAATATCTTGTTACTGCACCGATAAGCTAATAACACTAATGTATGGCACAGGTTTATGTAAGATGGTTTAGAAAATTTCCATTCTAATGCAAACCCTTGTTTGTTTTTGTTTTTGTTTTCTTTTTCAGGCACTGCGTGTGTCCATGGAGGAGCAGAGGCAGCGGCAGGAGGAGGAGGCTCGCAGAGCTGCTGCCCAGTCAGCAGCTGAGGCAGGGATTCCCACCCCTACTGCTGATGGTAAGATACTATCTCCAATCATTTGAGTCCCACTTCAGGGACTTCTATGGTTAGCACTGTCACCTCACAGCGAGAGGATCCTGGGTTCGACCCCAGGTGGAGCCACTTGGGTTCTTTCTGTGTGTCTTTCCAATGTTTGTATGGGTTTTACTCCTGGTGCTCTGGTTTTTATCCACAGTCCAAAGGATTTTTAGCATAATGGATTATGCTAAATTGGCCCCCATATACACTGCTCACTAAAATAGGGATATTTCAAAATGAATACAAAGAGAATCCCACAAGAACTGCTGGACAGTCTGGTCATCCTCATGCCCCATTACTGTCAGTGTGTTTTGGCAGTCTTGGGGGATCATACACTCTACTGAACAGTCAATGTGTGGTACTCCCATCCAGTTTGACATGCTTCTGTTCACCACCTTGAATATATCACATGCTGCTCAATCACCATAATTGAGTTTACATCTAATTTCTTTGACTTTACATTTGCTTTTCTGATTATCTTGTTTCATGAAATAAAACCAAATGCTTTTTTAAATTGCTTTATATTCATTTTGAAATGTCCCCTAATTCTTTTTTTTTATTATTTTTTTTTGCTCTACCATCTTTTTCTATTATTCAGTCAATAAATATGAGAAATAAATGTAAGATTCTGGTTTAACAATCCTACCTTAAATTTCTGGCCCCCAGAATTTTTTTTCATTAATGCAATATACACTGCTTACAAAAATCAGGGGATATTTCATTAGTTTAATTGTAGTTTTTTGTGAGCAGCAGATTAATTCATTACATTTTTTATGTTGATTGTTTACATGAGGCTCCCATTCTTATGATCTGTATTTAAAATGATCCCCTTCATGATTAGTGTAAGGAACACAATTGTTGATGTTATACAACCCTTTTTATGATATTCTCCTCCACTATTAGCTTATAGGAACTGGTAAGAATTTAGGTAAAACTTGTAGCACTTTGCCCTACAACTGCATTAAATACACTAAACATCATTGCACTGTTGAACAGCATACCTGACACATATAAAACAGCTTACACATGCTGTGTCATTTGAAAGTACTTAATAAAATATTTTCAAAGAAAAAAAATGTTAAATACAGTATGTGTGGAAATTTGATCTGTTGTAAATTGTTGTAATGCAGTATTTGGCACGTTTTCACACCACTTTGGAAGCTGAGTCATTAAGCAGAATCGGAATCGATGAAATGCCAAAGATACCCAACCCTATACAACAGCCATAATATGGACCTACAACCATATGCCTTTTCCACATATTTCAATCATCCAACTGAATTATATTTTCTGTTTCCTCTTGTTGTTCAGACGAAGACCTGTAGACTTCCTTTGTTATTTTCATATTTGGTGGAGGTATCACCTCTTCCATCTCTGCACCTCTACAGCCACTTATGCGATCCTTACTGCATAGCAAATGTTCCTAATTTACAGTTAGTCGTTTAACAGATGGTCGTATCAATCTGGTTGTACCAGATTGACTTTCATTGTGTGCAGAAAGTTGGAGGTGCCATTGTCCAAGGTGATGCCTACTCAAGGTCTAACAAGTCATTTGTCACTTTGTCTGTAAAGGCACATATAATAACAAACACCAAGAGCATGAGGATAAAGATGATGAAAATATACACAAGAAACAGGTACAACAAAAGTGTACTGTACAAAAATATAGAAGTTATTCTAAGTGTTGTTTGAAGAGTTGAGTCTTCTGATCTCTGCATAACGAAGTGGTTTACTGTACCATTTTGACAGGTGTGGGAAGCCTATTCCACTAATGAGTACATTTACATTTACGGAATTTAGCAGACGCCCTTATCCAGAGCGACTAACAACTGATATATTCTTACAATTTAAGCAATTGTGGGTTAAGGGCCTTGCTTAAGGACCCAACTGTGGCAGCTTGGC
>JAUZSU010139415.1:0-27798 GCA_034780255.1 Parotocinclus maculicauda | reverse complement strand
AATTTAATACAATTTGGAATAAGGCTGTAACGTAACAAAATGTGGAAAAAGTGAAGCGCTGTGAATACTTTCCGGATTGCACTGTATATATATATATTTATATATATATATATTATGTATTATTATAACTTTTGTAAAAGTTGTATAGCTTTACAATGATGTTGATCAAGTTACAACAAAAGATGGACTGTGTTTTTGAGTATGAGCATTCAGACTAAATTGGTAAGAGAACTAAGACTTTTTCAATTACATCTGGCTTCTGGATTAAAGCAGAACACAGATTGCAGAGTTGGTTTGTTTGTTCCACTAACTTGGGTTACAAGCTTTAATTGATGATTAATTGTTTGGATTGTTGTGACATTTTAGGAGACAAAGCAATTTAGTTCTGGTTCTAATTTGAAGCTTGATGGGGCTTTGGTTATTTCTTTTTTCAGTGATGGGATCTTTGTAGTTGTTTGAGGGCTGAGACATTTGGGTTGTGTGTGAACCTTTTAGATCTTACTACGTAAGTTCTATTTCAGATGTTCAATATTCTTTGTATTGTTCCTATTGATTTACAATTTAAAAACGCAAAACTACTGTCTAAGTGTAATATACAATAGCTATTCTAGATTGATGTGCCTGTATATACACCCAAACATACATCAATATTTATTTATTTATCTATGGCATTTATGGACAAAACTAAAGGCATAGTGCTAATAGTCATAATCCTCAACTGAAACTACACCCTGTGAGCTGATATATAAAAACTTTTTTTTATCCTCAAGTTAGCCAAAGGATAGATGTGGAATGCAATTACACATCAGGACCAAAACACATATATAAGGACTACAGTGACTGTGAAAGGAAAATACAAGCTACTGCTTTGACATTGCACTGAGTAGTGAAAGTACTATAGTTAAACCACTCTGTTCTTTTGCCTGCTGGGATCTGCACTAATCACACAGCCATTACCTACTCCAGTTACTTAAATAATGGGCCAACAACACGTTGATACCTCTTTACAGTTTGCCACACTAGTTGAATAATGTTACATCTGTTTCCTTAAATGACATTTTTGCAAATTGTCAAGAACCATTAAAATGAGTGTATCATTTAATATGCTTAAATGTCTGCACTATTTATTTTCCTATATGTATAAAATATATGTATTACATTTACAGTAACTGTTTTGCATTAACAGATTGCATATCTCCCCTTATGTGTTTCTTATATGATCCAAATATTCCAGACACCATGCAAGAATTCCCATCTATTTGGAAATGTCTCTTTATAGGATATTTTTACTAGCAGTGCAGCCAACACAGCCTGATGCTTAGAAAAGATCTGACTTGGCACTGTTGTTTCAACTGATTAGGGAGAAATCCGTTTGGCAGTGTCATAGTGTTTACTGTCACAGCTATATTTGTACCAGTGCCCAGTTCTCATAACACATGAACTTACAGCAAAACACACACACACACACACACACACACACACACACACACACACACACACACACACACACACAAACTTACCCTTCCACATTCAAACAAATGGACATAATATGATATACAAAGCCAATGCAGTTTAAGGGTACTAAAATTCTCATCAATATGTGGTACATAAAAGTGACCAGCCTAATGACTTGGGTACTATACACTTGTGTCTGTGGCTTTGGTTCTGGGTGTGTATGTATAAGACTGCAGGCGTCACTTTGCAAGCAAGCAGATAAAGTAGAAACCAGGCTGTCAGGCCTCTTTCTCTTCTCCAGCACTGAACTAAAAGTGAACTCTGCTTTGCTATATATAAATACAGCTTTGCAGCCAATCAGTGGTGTGGCTCCAGGGCATCATCTCACTGCGCTGACTTTCCCATTACGATAATGCGAATCTCTCGCTCAGCCACATAATACTGGCAAGCGTGGATAAAATACTGTCTCCCCTCCGCTGTCTCGGCCTGCTCTTGCCACGCACAATGAAAGAAAGCCTGTGCATACTAATGAATAAGCCCGGGGACCCAAAGCACTGCAGTGCACCAGAACAGTCTGTAGGGGGCAGAAGTCTGAAATTGCAAGGTTCACATGCTTATAGATCATACTTCTTACTTGTTAAAAAGGATTAGAAGGTGTGCCTAAGTATGCTGCTTGTTAAATAATATGACCGTTTTCATACAGCTGAGACTAAAGCTAAGCATTCAACTTGTGTTAGTCTTCAATCTATGATTTGACGAGGGTACCATATTGGAATTAACACTAAACAGCACAACCTTGTCACAGTTTTGTCTAAATTGTTCTCTCCTAAAAAGACACTTGGCAGAAATTTCCAGTTAATCGTGAGCAGGAATTATCAGAAATTATCAGACGATCACTCATCTAAGCTTGACTGGATGTGTGTATCCCTGGCCTAGATCATTCAATTGTGTGAACCCAAATGTGAAAAATCTTCATTTTAACACTTTCATAGAACACCTGAGGTAAGGTAATTCATACATTTAGCATGCCCTCAGTGCTCTTTGAATATAACATCTCAAATTCATATGGACATAAAATCTCTACCAAAGTGCATTCGTAAGTTAACAACAAGCAAAGTAAAACAACTGTTTCAGCAAACATGAACTCTTGTGTACATCATAGAAAGGATGATTCATTCTGCCAGTCTCTACTATGTCACCTCCCCCCAGACTCACTAAGCTGCACCAACATAAACATTGCTGCAGAGAGGGCGGAGGGGTGTGACTTGTGGACCATGAACAAAAACATGAAAAGAGTATTTGGATACGGACACTGTACTTGCCATTTCTAATTTGTAAGCAGGGGACTGGTATGGGGCGATCACAGCGTGATTCATATTAAAAGTCAATTGGCCTTCAAATTCCTTGTGTCCCCCAAAGTCACTACTGGTGTGAAGGAAATGAGTCTTAATGGAGTGGTAGTGCCACTATAAAATACTTGAAATTGAATCTGACCACAAAACCCAATGGTCCAGTGATAGGACCTGAGCTACTGACCATTACAGATATGAGATTCTTTTTGTTCATATGTTTTTTTTCTGATATTTGATTATGAATGTCCCTGCACTCAAAAGACATCCTTTCCGTGTCCAGCTCCCCTTCTGCCTCAATATCAGAGCGCTTAGTAATCGGTCTTGGCCCCACTTTTAATTTCTCGCATGTCTGCCTACGCTCAGTGTGCTGGGGTAACTGGGTAGGCGATATAAGGCAAAAGGCCATAAAGTCCTCCTGCTGAGTGCAGTATATTAACTTTAACTTCATGGTAATTACCAAAAACTATTTAAACTCAACTTTTCCACTTAGGGTGCTTTCCTGTAATACTGACACAGACTGACCACATTTTAGCTGCTATTAGCTTCAGGAACCAAGAACGCTCTTAGGTTGATATAGAAGACATGATGCTGATTAAAGTAAAATGTCTAATATATTCTCATTCGGTCAAACTAAATTTAGATCCATTTAGAAGCAGAGCGATTAGAAGTATAACATGAAATTACAGCAATCCAAAACTCAAGTGCCTTACAGAGTCTGGCATTGACTGCTTCTTTTACTTGAAATGGTCAAGATTGGCATGCGAATTCTGGCCAATACAAATGTTCCCAGAATTAATGCAGGCACATGCACACATTGCCCTCTTCAGGCCTGGCTGTGTAAGGTGATCCTGCTCATCCATCATCCTGGCTGGAGGGAACCCAAACAGCTCAATATCATGTTTAACTAATCAGACAAGCTAATCTATTTAATGACAGCCTGGAGACATGAGATAAATGTTAGCCACTCAAAGCAGTTTGCAGTCAATTCATGTTGCCTAACTACTCTCTTAGGAAATCTAGTACACGGAACTAATCGCCAGTTTATGTTGGTATGTTTGGCAATATCATTTGCATTTTGTGAACGCCTAATTCTTTTTAAGACTCAAAATCCTTGATCTTCACAAATACATGTTCGAGCCTACCCCTATCTCTGTCTCACTCGTACTCATCCACTCTTCCCTCCCATTTCCTGTATCCATCTCCATGACAGATGCAGGGAGAGGCCTGGGGCTGCAGTTAAGAATATGTGATGCAGAGATTCTTTATTAACATTACATTCCCATTCCCCACACGACATAAATTAGATAGGATGTTAAAGGCTGTCATCTGTGGCGATCTGTCACAGTGGTGCGTCTCTGTCCGCAAGTCCTCTGCCATTCTGAAATGCTTACCTCCTCCACTGCTCAAAAAATACCTGAATTAGTCCCTGTTCCAGCCAAGCCGACAACCGCTCTGTCTTTGCCACGGCTACACATAGAGCTATCAAGCAGACAGGGAACACAGTTTCATTCAGCCTGTCTCTAAAACCTAATTATGAACTCACTGTGTGTATCTGTTGTAACATACAGCTTGGGCGAATTAAAACTAGTGGTTGCTCAATATGCTCATACGCATGCAAGAAGATCTGAAACGTGTCTGGCCCAACACTAATGTATTTATCATTAATCTTATCAGTGCTGTCTTTCCACATCATTTCAGGGCACTAGCATGATTTTATCTCTAATTTGATGGTAATGAACCCATCAGCACAGAATGGTTTATGAATATGATGAAAAATTGCATTCATATTCACTCTGGACAAGACACATCTCCTTATCTCATTAGAATGGCTGAAATTAAAATCACTCTTCATTTGTGAACATGCATATTAACAATGTGCAGTTCCCAGGCAGCAACTTACATCTTCAACAAAACATCCACATTTCAGCTGTGTTAAACATTACTGAAAAGTTTTTCAGTTTTTTTTAGCTGAGCAGGAACCTAAAATCCCTACGAAGCTTCTGTTATCTGTCATTGAATTCTCTAGTATTAGTCAGGATGACTAATAATTTTATTGCCACATAATCTTATTCTACCATCAGTTCAACAGCTTTAAATTACTACACCTAGGTATAAGCACAAGATGCCCCTCTCATAATAGCCATCTTAATCTCACTGAATTAAGACACTCAACACAGGGTTAATGTTTAAGACAAGTATGGCAGATCGACTGAGTGAAGCAAATGCGTGTCACAGTGCTGGGCTTGCCTCCATGCTTTTTGTTGCTTTAATTGTCCAACCAGGACTCAGCAGTGTATAGGATGAATAAAATGTCAGCGTTGAGAGGGGTACCATTGCCCCAGGCGCCCAGTGGACGCTCACTCTCTCACACATGCGAACACAAATTGGATCTGAGCATTGGATGGTGAGCCCAAATGTTACGTTCCCATTTTTTACCCAATGGACAGCAAAATATTCTCTCAGTGTGACCATTAAAGACATGTTTGTCACCTTTAAATGAAATGACCTATTTCTAGGTGTAGCTATAAGTCAACTTCTGCTCTTTCAAGAGAGGAACACTGCAATATGTTATAGAAGATTGGTTTTGTTTTCTAGTACAAATAAATCCAACAGAAACAGCTCCAGGGTATATCGTTCCCCTATCTAAGAAGGCTACCAGGCAGGTTATGCTAACAAAATTAATAATATATAATATTCACATCTAGATGAAAGCCAAAGATAGTAAAAGCCAATTTTACAAAGCATGTGGTAAAGCTGTAGTGTAGTTGGTCTCACTGTTGTAAAATTTCTGTCTGTTACGCTCAGCAACACTTAAAGCAAGTGCTTGCATGTTGTCCATATTAGCGAGTTAACTACTGTACAGTTTGCCTCCCTGCTGGTTCTTGAGTGGCGAGTGCTGATGAGCTCTTTGTCGCCCATGCCTTTCTAAAGAGGAGAGGCAACGGCTTCTGTCGAGTTGACTGGATGCCAGACCTTCCAGTTTGGCCTGATCCCTCAAGCATGAGCCTCACACATTCAAGCTGTTTCAACAGCCTGTCAGCTAATGGGATTTGGGAGAGGTACATTAAGCCTGTATGAATCTGTGAGGGAGAGAGAGACTGGATGCTCATATTGCTGTGCCATATTAAAAGGGCCGGCAAAGTACTTTTCTGCTCAATGTCTTCCTGTTAAGTGTCAAGCCACATATGGTGGGAAAAAAGTACCAATGGCTCTGATACATTCTGTTTGGAGTGCATTAAACCCATAGAAACCCATATTTGTCCAGAAGAAAACGATGTTTATCTCCTTGAGGCAGGCTGTCTATTGACTGAGATACTGTTTGTGCCTACCCCTTTACATAAGATCAGTAAAGACAATGGGTAGAGATAGGAAACTGATATATCATTCTGTGAACAAACACAATCACACTGAAACCTGTTTAGAAATTTTTGGAAATGTTGATGGAGAGGTAATTGATTGCTTTTGGCATGCTTTAAAACTTTAGTCCAGACTAATCAATAGTTTGTACCCTTTACATTCAGTGTTGTATGAAGGCCAATGTAATTATTAATAAACACCAACCCACTGAGTAGCTAAAACCCAGTCTGTGACAGCCAGTGTCATGAGTGACAGCAATAAAATGCATTTCTGCAGCTGGGTATTAAACAAAAAAATACATCATCTGAACTCTACAAGCTAGGGTGGCTTCATCTCAGCCTCTCTCCCCATTCCACAAAAACAAAGGACTGCAAGATAAATCTGAGCAACGCCTTGAGCTCACACACTAATCCATGTGAGAAATTACAGGAATAATTGATAAACCAGATAAGATTTAAAGTCCCTGTCTGCCGCTGAGGGACAACCAAGCCCTGGCACACTGACATGTGTATGGTGTGTTCCTGGATAAAGTGTGTGTGTGACTGATGGATCTGTGCTTTGGCAGATGACAGTGGCAGTGCTAAAGCGTGCTGTTTAATTAACCCTACAGTGAACTGCTTGTCACAAATACCCATTCTCTCCTGATTGAGACTCAGCAGTTCTTAGGGAATGGCAAGAAAGGGGGAGGAGAGGGGAAATGGTGATAATGCGAATCCACAACCCAAGATTGCTTTTTTTATTCTATTTTATGGGTCAGTGATCTGCATTCATTATGGAGCTGGGTACACGTTCAGTCGTAAGAGTAATGCTCCTTTTCTCTAGACCCAGAAGAGTTAGTAGAGAGCATTAATCTGTGACGTCTTTATCTGGATGTAATTTAAGCCGTAAATAAAGAGGGTTTTACTGCAGATCTTTCTCATACTTTCATTTAGAAAAAAGATGATTGTCAGCTCCCTATACCATAAATATCACAATCAATTAAATACTTGATTATTCATGCCACTGTATTCTATTCCTCTATAAAGTTTCGTTGAGGCTTGCAGTAGTTCAGCACATGTAAGTGTTTGTGATTTTTGGGCACAGGTAAGAAAAAGTTTGAAGAGAAACTTATGGCCAGCATACACACCACCTTCCTCTCTTCTTCAGTTTGATCAATAGGCAGCATATGACTGCGGTTCAGCAATCAAAGCTCTGCACTGCATTTTCAGACAGCGGAAAGATGTTTGGGCTGTAGGAAATTTGCTTAAAGCCCACGCCAATTAACTTCAGGATGATGAATGCAAGGGGTGAACAAGAGACCATTGAGGGTTTGTCTTTTTTATGTGTATGAGCTTGTGTTAAAGCAGGAGGGTGAAGTGAGCGAGACAAGAGTCTCAGCTGCTCCAGTAAAGCAGGAGGTGGAGTGGGAGGGGTGTCTTCAAACAGATAAAACTGTCGAGGTCTGGCTCTAGGACTGCCCACCCCTAATGATTATGTCAATCCGGGTAAGTGTGCCCACATTGGAGATGTCAGAGAGTAATCAGTCAAAGCCAGATTTGTAAAAGGAGATGAAGAGACCCATGAGGCTAGGCACAATGCTGAGGTCCATTTGCATAGGGAATTACCTTAATGTTTGAAAACGAGGGAGCACAGAGGTCGGACTCTTTTGTTGAGGTTGTCAGTGGGTCCTCCTGAAATGAAATGAACAGCATGCGTACCATCTCATAACACACTTCATAAAACGAAAAGAAACCTAGTTAAAGGCAGACCAGAACAATAGGCAAACCACAGGACCATATTTTTGCAATATGGGGACTCGTTTTACATATTCATAAGGGGCTCAAAACGCTGTGTTAGAAACACATAATACCCACTACGTAACCTCACTAATAGTTAGGTCACTCCAATATATCACTTTTTTTCATCTCTTTATAAATGTTGTAGCATTGCCTAATAGTATATCAATGTTCCTGGGTTTTTGGTGCTATTTTTCATATTTTGAAGAAAGGAGCCATGTAGGTAGTAAATAGAGAGGTTATGTAGGTAATTTATTTTACTATAGAAGTCTTAATCTGATATTAATAATTCATTTTTATGCATTTTTGTGTGTTTTATTAAAACAATTGTTTGTTTGTAATTCTTTAATTTATAGAAAGAGTTTTTACCATGTTTTCTCAAAACATAGTAGAATAACAGAAGAATAGTTGAAAACTATAAAAGTTGTTTTTTTTATCAAACTTTTTTAAATACATATATTTAGAGCTCCTAAAGAAATTAGATTAAGAATATGTCTTAAGTCTTTCCATCTGAGCAATACTGCTGGATCATGGTAGCCTACTACATTTAAAAAAACACTAAATGCCCATAAACAATCTCAGTCATTACAAAACCACAGCTAACTAAAAGAAATGCCATTTAAAACTAATACAACACACAAGCAATGACAAAAACACATATAAGGGGCCCTTAGGTCTGTCACTCCCACAAACAGTGGAGATGCTGACACATACCCCTTCTCAAGGATCAGATGTCACCAGAGTCTGGTAATCCATACAAACAAAAACAAAAAAGGTCTCGAGGTCCTCAGCTTATCTGTCTAATCCAAAGCAAAGTCCATCAGGTGGCTTCTGGCAAACACTGGCCTTCCCACTTCTTCTGATGAGCAGAGTTGTCTGAATGCCTGGCCCACTCTGTCAGTCCATTCAATTCGCAAGTCCACTCTTGGCACTGTGACAATGAACTGGTCTGGAAATATTGGCAAAGGCCTAGACGAAGCACTAATAAAGCACCATAAATTTTAGATGATATGACTATTGCTGGACAAATTTAATGGATATGTGACCAATAGCATGGAATCACATTTTTTTTTAATCTGCAGAAGCCTGTAGCCTGATGTTAAGACTATATATATAGAACACTGATTCTATAACTCAAATATAGCCACTTCCATCATATTGGAGGTCTTTTGCTGGTTGTTGATTTTGAGTGTGTTACTATCAATCCTGGGAACATACCTACATAATCTTGTTTTCCTAGTGTTGTGAGTTCAGCTCTGATAGGGAAATGGGGTTTCCTCATGGAAGACCTTGGTGTTTCCATTAGTATTGAATTTTCTCCACCCAAAGGAATTTTCTCTTAAGAGCTAAGGGTTGTCTCACCTTACTGGTGTTGACCTCCTCTGCTGTTTTTAACCATCCAAAGATTTTCCAGAAAATTTAGGTCAGGCAACCATTTGGCAACCCAGTGAAATTTGTCTTGCTTAAAGGTGAAACACCAGACTAACTTCTGCTCTCTACCATCTACAGATTGTATGTACAGTATATTTTTTTACTTGGCATAATCTGCTTTCCCTTCAGGCCTGACCAATTTCTCAGCCCCCGAAAAAGACACAACAAATTGTGTATTTTTGGTGGTTTTCTGTTTGGTTTTGATCAAATATGGTGCTTGGTTAAAAAAATTCAACCATGCCCACATCTGATTATAAAATATTTTGCCACATAACATAAGAAAAATAAGTTGAACGCATGCTTTCATTTTTCTTGCCAAACTGCCATACAGGTGAGATTGTTGAAGTGCACAAACTGAACAATCTTCACCCTAAAGAGATCACTACCTCTTGGTAGTTTCTTTAAACAATGTCCTCCTGGAACATCCATAAGGTTTGGAGAAAGGGCTCATGTTAGGCAGGTTGTTGGCGGTGCCAAACACTTTCCACTCCTAATAATTATCTGAACAGTGCTCCAAAGAACAGTGGTACCTCGATTCTCAACCACCTCCAAAATTGTTTAATTTAGCTCTCGCATTTTTACTAGAAAAATGTGTCTTGGTTGTTGTTGTTTGTGCACTTGCTTAAACTTGTATTAGTTGATTCAGTACACAATAAATCAAATTCATAATAGCCCTTGATCCGGGAAGATCTCAGCTGTGTTTTTAATGTTTTCCTGTATTTTTTCATCTTTCATCATCTTATACTGGTAGTGCAAATGAGTCTACATATAAGTCCACATGGCTAGAAATTGGTTAGAAATAATATCCAACTAAAAGGAAAATGAGAAGTGAATCCTCCTGACTTTCAGGCTGAGCATTTACATTTGATTTTACATCACTTTATTATAAAATAAGCTTTGTGTTAATGATGTTGTCCATATATAGGCCAGTGTAAGTATATATATATAAATTAGGGAGCACCTGCTCAAAACAACTCCATTAATGCATATAATACCTGTTACAGTGTGGATTTTCTGGGGGTCTCGAACAGATTAAATCCTTCTGTAACAAATTAATGATGATAATCAAAGTATCACCTCGGGGCCTAGGTATTTAAGTATTTAGGTATTGGGACTCCCCACCAGCTTCTAGAACTGAAGAAGCCTTTCGGATGAGAGGTGAAACATATTCAAAAACCAAAAACATCTAAGGTTGGATAAATTGCAAGAATCGTGTTTCTACAGAAGATTAATATTGTGAGAGCAACAGATTCCACATTTAGTACAGTCAGAGCTGGATCCCCTTTGATATTAGTATATAGTCTGACAAGTGACTAAATGGTTTGAACATAACTGTGTGCACACTAAATAAGAACGGTCTAGATTGCATTTTGGTAAAGTTGATATGATGAGGTAGTCATATTGCTCACAGCAAAACAAACGTGTTTGAAATTAATCTATCATGTTTTTTGACATGTTTTAAATGGACCAACAAGCTTCTATCATCCACCAAAATCTGTTTCTGCATTGCCAGTGTTCCCACTGTGACAACAGCCTGTGAGAACTCATTTAAGATCATTTACATTGAGATATCTTTCATTCCCCCTTTAGACAAGGCCTATCCCCCATTATAAATCAGCTTATTGTCAAACAGAATGCATAGGTCAGCAGCTCCTCTCATTTAATGTCCCCCTTTGATTCAACAATCTGCCTTCAGCTCTTGTTTTTTCCTTTTTCTTAACAAGCTTTGCAGCTACCTTTGGTATGGCCTTTCACATAAAAGAAGAAAATTCATATAATCAATCCCTTTTAGTATGTTATCTGTTACTACTGACACCTTAAGTCCCTATCGATTAGCCATTACTTTGCTGTATAATCTCTTGTCAGTGGGACATTATAAAAATTAAGCCATTCTTGGGGTGCACATACCTTAGAAGGAGAATCGATTATTTCTATTTAGTTTTTTTATGTAAGTGGCTGGCTTGGCTAATAAGATTACTACAATATGTCATACACAGTGTCAGGCTGTTTTTACAGCCATCTTTTACAGCCAGCATCTAAAGTACTGGAACACAAAACACAAATAAAAAAGCACCTAATGAAATTCAGTGTGTTTTCATTATTATTTAAATTTTCAGGCTTATTAGATTTTGAGGATAGAAAATGTCTGGATTCCTCTACATTGACTAAATTTTGACTAAATAAGAGTATAAACTTAATCCATGCTACCCTATGCCACAAACTATGGTTGCAATGATTATGTATTGTCATTTTTAATATTATGATAAATAATTCAATATTCTATATGAATAACAAAAAGACAAATTAGATTTCATGTCAATGATTTGGCTTTTGGTGTTCTGTAACAGCATTGCATTTAAATTAAGTGTGGGAGTATTTGAGAGTAATAATATATTTCAATGTATTAAAATAATACATGCTCATTACAAATTCAAGCAATATTCAAAAGCATGAATACCCTGTTCAGACATGCACATTTCATTTACACAATTGCAAATTTCATAGGTTCTAGGTTTCTAAACTGCATGTTAAATCCATTTCCCAATGCTTTAAACAGCTAGCAAACGCTGTACTTATTTAATTTTGGGTTATCATAAAAAATACTGATAGCTAGTTAGCAGAAGAAACATTTGTAAGATAAAAGATTAGAGCTCTAAAAGAGAGACCTTAACTATAATAAATTGAGCCAAATTTCAATATAAATTAAAACAACATTTATTTCAGTATCCCCAAAAAATACACTGCTCACAAAACTTAGGGAATATTGCATTATGGGATATATCATTTTAAAATATTCCATATTTTTTGTGAGCAGTGTATTTTCATTCAGAATTGGGGACCAACTTAACTACAACAAAACTGAAGTTGAAGTTGAAGCCAGCTAGATACGTTAAAAATAGCTAACTAGCTACAGTTATGACAGAGATTTTACTGGATCAAATTCCTGTTATACAGCTATGCACTATATACTATAAAATTGAAAACTTGGGAAAATAAAATATACGACCACAAATCACAAAAAGTTGGGACTGTATGGAAGATTTAAAAAATACTTTGACTTGAGTTTATTCCAGACAATATTTATTCCAGGATGTTTTGTATTTTGTCTGGACAATTGCATTTCATTTGTTAATATAGATCCAAATGAAATAACTATATAATGGTGTGATTATTGTTATTTCAACGAAGACTACAATATAAAGTTGCATTCACAAATTCTGCTAAAATCTTTAAAATAGAAAAATAAGCTCCATGTTAACTATGTCTAAAAGAAGTGCCACATAGTTTAAATGTGTCTGTGGATGCTGTGTACCCTAGAACATGATCAAGATGAAAAGGACCATTCTGATGGTAACAGCAAAAAAAGTTGTACAAAAATCCAGGGTCTTCCATGGTATGGAGCTGTATCAGTACCCTTGGCAAAAGGTATTACTTCTGCGAGGACAGCATTAATGCAGAAAAATACACTCAGATTTTAGAGAAACATGTGTTGCCTTCAGGATGGCTTCTTTTCCAGGGATGCCAATGCATTTGCAAGAAGACGATGCAAAGCCACATGCTGCACACATTACCAAGGCATGTGGAAGAAGAGTTTATGGGTTATGGATAAGCCTGCCTGCATGTGCTTAGGAAAGTTAATAATCAACTACAATTTGTGTCTTGTACATTTTCTCAGTAAATAAGCAAACATCAACCTTGGTTAAAGTGATCACCTAATCAGTATCTCATTAAGTAGAATGGGTTGTGTCTGTGTTGGAATTCATGAGATATCAGAATGAACATGCTGCCATAAATGTACATTTTTGTACATATATGTACATGATTTTAAGACAATTTAGAGTGGTCTCAACTGTTTCCAGCATATTAACCAGTGATGAATGCAAACGTCTGTAACCTTTAGCCAGCCAGCCCACTATTTTAGGATGATGGGGCATTTATTTATGAATACTCTCAGAATGATATAGAAAAGTTTCTAGGTAACTGTTATCAACTTCATTGACATAATATATAAGACAAAATATATTAATTATTATTTTACCTTTAGGGTTTAATGACCGGATAAATAATTTGTTAATACATGCATATTTAGTTGCAACACTTCTGCAATCTAGATGTGAAGACACAATATAAACTGCCTTTTGTAAACCATGTATGCCCATGTGCTTAAGTTTGTATCAGTGGACAGTATGAAATAGTTGCTTAAGCTGCTTCTTTAGCCATGAGAAATCTTCCATTATTCACTTCCATTCTGAAGATGGACGGCAATGCACATATGCTATTATAGCAGTGGCTAGTTGTTAAGGCCAGAAAAAAACAGCCTGCTCTCCTAAACAGACATCTGGTAAGTAGCAGCAGAGAGAATCACATTGTTAGTAGAGGGAGAGTGAGGCAAGGCAAATAAAATTACTGCTTTGGTTGGGAGATCGGTGGGAGCCTTGCTTGCCTAATCATACCAATGGGAAAGCACATGGCTGTTGTAATCCAATTACAGGGGCATAAGCAATTTGTTAGACACTTCACATAATGTAACAATTTCCCAATAAAATCTGAATTGTAATAGCAATGCTGAGCAAGTGCATCAATTCTAGAAGAAAACTGAGTTGTAGAGATTGCTGTTGCTGTTGAAGAGAGAGAGCTGCAGCATCAGCACAATCTTCCACACTCTTATTCTGGCATGATTTCACTCAGCTAACTGCCATTAGGGACATGAACTTGTCATGTGTGTTGTGTTGAAGTGTGGGAAGATATTAATAGTTTGAGCAATTATGAATTCCTCAGTACACAAAATTTACGTTGCTTTTTAAGATCATTCTTAGTCTAAAGAAGTGGGCATACTGGGACTAAACAAGATTCCAAAGTATGGAAAATAATTTGCATCGACAACTACATGCCACTCACAGTTAGCAAGCCCTGGTGCCGTTTTTTTGCACCAGGCATGTTTTCCATTTACAAAGTGAATTGAATTTTAACGCTACTGATTTTCTTTATTTCGTTTAAATTTTACTTACAGGAAAATTGGAGTAATAGTCAGCCTGTAACAATGTACATTATCAGTGGGTGTACTCACATTCTAGTGGTTTCCTAGTCAGTATTCTGCGTACACCTGCATATTACTTGGACTACACCACTGAGATAATTGAAGTAAGCACTTTTGTAAGTCGCTCTGAATAAGGGTGTCTGCTAAATACTGTAACTGTAAATGTAAATAATTAATAACTCCACATTCCAACACTTTCAGCTGTAATATGCAAGAAGACATGCCATAACAGCAATTATTTTCCCCTAAATAGAATCTCTTCCCAACAAAGCCATGTCCTTCACACAAAAAAATATTTATTTTAGTTTTACATTAATGAAGTGTGTAAATATATATTATACCAACAATAGTATGTAATACATTAAAAACTGTATATTTATAGCTACATAACAATGGAATAATGGGAATGTGATCTATAAAGTTGCACAGTGACACAGCAATTACTGTTATTACGCCTATATGTAAACTACATGTGTGAATTACACCTATAAAACCATGCCTATGTAAAGTTGGCATTTCCGTCCAGTGGGTTTCCTCCAGGTACTCTGGTTTTATCCTGCATAGACATGTGTTACGCTAATTGGTATTTCTTTGGCACCCTTAAGAGAATGTGTGCCCTACGATAGATTTGTGTCTTATCTATATTTTTTTCTACCTTGCACCCTGTTCCACTGCCAGCTAGGCACCACTTTCTCCCGACCCTAATCAGGATTAATCGGAAAAGAAAATTAATGAATAAAAATAATCTTTAAATGATCAGATTCCGAAAAAATGGCTATAAATGAAAGCTAGACACCGTGTCAATTGAGGACTACTAAAGCAACTGAAGTGCCTCTCAGTTGCCGAGGCCACAGTGATGTGGGTGACATATTCACTGGCTGCAGCTCAAAGCTGGTTGGCAGTGAGTGAGAGGAACAGAGGGCAGAGAAGAGAGCCCATTCCCCTGTGAGTGAAGGCAAGCAGTCAAGGTCGGAGGAGATCAGGATGGGGTTAATGAAATGCGAGCAGCGGGAGCTGGAAGGGGAAACTCCAGTGATAATTTACAAGCCTCTCCCCTGTAGGGCTGAAGGTTACACATAGCCTGTTGGGGAAAGTAGAAGAATGAGGTAAAGGCATGATTCTACACCACACTCTGTGGTTTCACTCACAGTGGTTTCATGGGCAGCCATACACACAAACATGGTTGTCCATTAAATGAAGAAAAATGCTATGAATTTAAGGATTTGGGGAAACATGCTAGTCTAGAATATTTGGTGAAAATCCCCTGCTACACCTCTGAGATTACACTACTGAGGCTGTCCAGTTCAAAAGGTGAGAACAATGAAAAGTTATAGTTGCACCTTAATTAAGTTAACAAACAATAGTGCTTAAAAAGCACTCTAACAAGACAGCTTTCATTCCTATACACCTTCTCGTGTCTATGAAATTGCAAAACTTCTTCAAAGAGCTACCCAAGACATATTAAGGCCCTGCTCTCATATTTTCAATTTTATTAAGTTGTGTCGCTAATAAAAGCCTGGACATTAGTGATCGCGGTAATAAGGCTGCTTTAAATTACAGCCCTAATTCCAGACGATATACCCTACCATTAACATGCTGCTGACCTAGCTAAATATTCTTTCTTGATGGGACTCCTGGCTCTATCATAAAAATATCTGAGGTGTAATCTTCAGCTGATTTACCTGCCATTTTCTCACCATCGCCTAATAAAAAGGGTAAGAGCAGCATGGCTTTGTGGGACTAGTTTGATTAGGGATGCATAATTGTATCCCGCTTTGGTCGTTTTCATGCCTTATAACCCTTATAATATGTAATGAGAGGGACTCGTGAGACAAGCAGAGTGCAGTGTAAGCATAGCGGCACTGGGAGCTGAGCATGGTTGCAAGCTTTATCTGCCTCTGGAGGTAAAGCCCTTATGATGTACATCACTGGCTGAACTGGAGCCAGGACTACTTATACACATCCCGCATGACACATTGTGAGGTATTGACCACTTGTTCTTTTTGGTTAGCTGTGCTTGCTAAACAGCAGGTAAAAGCCTGATGGACTCACAAGCAAACTGATGAGTGGACAAACATGAAGCTGTTGAGCAAAGCAGAAGTTGGTGACTGACAAAACAACCTTTAATCTTCCAGTTCTTTTACCCTTACCACATTTCCACAGTCACTGTAGTTTTTTGTTTGTTTGTTTTGTTTTTGTTTTGTTGTTCTGGCATTTGAATCAGTGATTGCTACTGTTCCTGTTTCAGAAAAGTTCAAGGCATTATTCACTAAGCAAAACTGTGACATTGACATTAAAATCTAAATGGATGTGTACTCTTGCCTCTTCCCCAACTCTCTGAGGTGGAGGTAATGAGATGCTATATCACCATGATGGAGGGAGGGAAAATCTGATTAAGATGTCTTTGCATCCAACGTTTCAACTCACTGCGAAACTCATAAAACGCATTTGCTGTCTCCCCCATAACTAATGGCTGGTTTTCTCAGCTTTGACAGCAAGCCGTGTGTGTTATTTTGTCCGGGTATTATAATAATAATGAGAGCAAATTAGAACAATCAATTTCCATGTGTGGTTCTTGATTGGGGATGATGGGCAATATGGCACTGGGTAATCCATCTTCCTGGCCTTGTCTCATTAATGGCTGCGACGCCGCGACAACAGCCAATGGCAGCGCAGCATCAAAGAACACATGGGGACCCATTCGGTGAGCCTCTGTGCAATTAGCAGCAGTGGCGATAAACAGAGTGATGGATGCAGGCTCACACATGCTGCAGCTTGCATACAGATTCTCCTTTTACAGCTCCTCTGTATGTGTTTTGCAAGGCTGCAAACAATCATGACGTTGTAATATTGAGCGCTCAACACAAAACTGTTTGGATATTTTTAGAAACAGTGAAAAATGGTTACCTTCTGATGTGTCTCAAATGAAGGTCTGCTCTGTGCTGCTTGCTGAACAACAGGGGTTTTTCTGCGTATCTTTTTTTTTTTTAATCAGTGAAGTGGCCACAAGAGGGCCTCAGTGCTTTGACCGACGTCCAAGGTATTTCAGCTACCAAGTACAGGTACATGACTTCTGTTGGGAAACATTCCACTGTAATTAATATAAAAACACTTCATTTGCAACAGTTAACCATGTCCTCTTATAATGTTCATTCACAGGAGTATTTCTCACCACATATCTTCAGAATAGATCACTATATCACGAGAACCAGAAATCATATTTCATGAGAACGTAAAGGACATTTTTTGGTGGAACATGGCCCCCTGTCAAGCGTCTGAATGTCAGTCCCTGATTACATTCATCATCAAAAAAAAAACAGCCGTAGAGAGGGAGGATATTAGGTTTCAGGAGCAGCCATCAATCTAAGTCACTCTTAACGTGATCAGGTACACAATGTCCTCTTCTTCCACGCTAGTGGAGCTCTTGTTCTTTCTTTGACTGTAATCAACTACAGTTCACCAAACACTCAGTCTGTATTGCCAAGTTATGTTTACTGATGTGAGAAAAAGCTAAATGGAAGAGGCAATACAGAAAAAGGCATGAACAGGTCTTGATGCGTTGGCACATAATCATTAAATAGATATGCACTGTATAAATCGATAACCATTTTCAGTTGGACAACTGTTTATTTTAACACAATAATCAGAAATCGAAGCCTGTCTAATGCCACAAGCTGAGCAATTAATACAAATTCATTTTGTTACACACTGCATAACTCAAATGACATTTATCTATCTATCAATAGCATGCATAAGTCCATGATCAAAAAAAACATTCTGTATACATTTTTAATGTATAACACAAAGTGTGCAGTGGCTTCCCATTACCCCTCCACAGCCAAGATAAAGTACAAGAGAGCATTTACCGTATGTGCATAACTAGCACTAAGCCACTGCTGTTTTTAATTTGAGATACATTGTATAACCGAGGGATGCTGAGACCAAATAGTAAAAAAAGCAATAGGGTCACTGACCGTAGCAGCACTTGCTCTAACAACCCAGTGCATTCTCTTAGCATTACATGGTGCAATTAAACATCGGACAAGACTAAGGCTGAAATAAGGGGAGAAAATATCGACCCTGCCCTGGAGGGACATATGAAGTTACAGCCCACCTCCTGCACACAATAAAAACACAATTGTCCTCAAAGATTAGATTCTGCCACATATGTGATGCCCTGGTGGTAGTAATACTTAACCGATTCAGCTGCAATAGCTTACACCGGTCAAGGAGACCATTGTTTTTGCTAAATGCTAGAACTATTTTCAAGCAAATGCAATATGTTGTTCAAATATAACAATAATAATCTGTTTTTAACCACTGAGCAATAAAGTAAGGAATAATAAAATTCCATTCTTCTCCAATTTTTACATAATATAAAATATATTTTGCAATTGACAATTCCAGGCAATAATATTATTTTATTAATATGAATTATTATTTTTTAAAATGAGAAAATACTTTAATATATACAAACTTATACAATTGCATATAAATATATACATTTATCCCTAGGAACTTATATCTCCGTATAAACATGATCGAAAATTAGCTGCTTAGAGAATAATGCAGTTTTTATTGAATGAGACAACACCTGTGACCTCATGTTTTATCATCATGCATCCTCCTATTATTTTGTCCCCAGTATGCAGCTGGTTTTACTGTATTCATATTATCTCTATTTCCTTTGTTCTGTGCCTGGTCTTAACCTCTTTAAGCCAGCTATTTGTCCTAGTATATTTCTACTACTGTCTGTCCTGTTTGCAATGAAGCCCCTTTAAGCCCTGAGTTGGTGCACATGGTCCCTCTAAGCCAGGAGCCATTGCACGTGCTCCCTCCAGGCCCTAAGCTGGTGCACTCTGTGATTGACTTGCAAAGTCCATACCTGCAGCCCATCCCATTCCATAGTGAATCCCCGTCTGTGTTTGTCTTGGAAAAAAAAACGGCTCCCATTCTATTCTGAGTGGGGGGTGTTGTGCTATGTCAGGATGAGACACCTACCCTTTTAGTACTTAACTGTAGCTGGCTTCATTTTATTCATAACTCCTCTGTTTCTTTTGTTCTTTGTCTTGTCTTTCTCATGCTAGCTGCTTGTCACTGTGCTTTTCTTCCCTTACGTGTCTGGATAGTTTTCTTCCAAGTTTGTGTACAGTCGTTTTTATAGGTATTCCTTGTGGGACACTTTGCCCTGTCTGGTGTTTTCTCTTTTGTATCTAGTATAGTGATTGAACTTGCTAGTTTAGTGTTAGCAAAATAATGTATTAGAGATAATATATTTTTTCCTTAGACATTTATCTGTACCTACTCATGGTAAATGGCACTACACTACAGTAATTGTAAATGGCACTGCACTGGAGTAATGTTTGTCCACTTGCTCCATTTCCCATTAAGTATGTAGTATACAACTAAATGTGTTATTGCAGTGTACTGAACAAATGCCATATGTCACTGCCTATTAATGTTATTGCGTTAGATTAAACAAAGAAAGTGCTGGTGGCTAATAATACAAAACAATTATACAGCAGTTAATGTACTACAATATATATTTTACTGCTGTTCTATGGTTCAAAATGTGTTTTATTCACCAAATAATGAATTGTTCTTTAACCACTAATGAGTATCATGCATCAACAAGATAAAGAGTATATTTCTATGGATATTTTCAACATTTTTTTTTTTTGTTTAACTGGATATATAGATGGTTTACAGGATTTTCATGTCATTGTAATAATTATTTACAATGTTACAAAAGGTGTACATACTGTAGAAACTGGAAATTGTGCATTGTGATGTGAAAGAGATTGATTGCATTTGATAATTTTATTAAATATCTTTAGTGTAAGTACTTGGAGTTCAGTTTATCTCGTAATGCTGGATTTAGTCACAAATTTGATTTATTGTACTATGCTTCTTAAGTACTATAATAAGTGACAGAAAAATGTTATGAAATGTATTTCAAAGCAGGAAATGCCACACACAAGACTCTACTAGGGTAGGAAGCCATAAAACAAAGATAAGGTAAAGCTGGGAATCTTTTACAATTACAGTGAAATCCCAATTCTTAGAAGGGGGAGGGAATAATATAAGGTATTTGTATTATTTAAATACCTTCAGAGGTTTTAAAAAATGTAGTATAATATGCACAGAAGCGAAAGAAAACAGTGAAACAGATAGCTTGCTAACAGCTTAAGAGATGGAAAACTATTATTCATAGGTACGCGGCAGCATGAATTAGTGGATAAACTCCAGACCCTGGCAGGACAAGGGGTCTTGGGAAAGAAGACAATATAATTGAAATTCGATTCAGAATTCACAATTCAGTCCACAGTGATTTAGTGGTTCAGTGTCACAATAGCTTTTACTCAGTGCAAATCTCTACTGTGTTTATAGTGTTTTTCGTTATTTTTGTGTCTACAGTACCGTATTTTCTAGGCAAATAAGTCCCCATGGGACTCAAAAAGGGAGATGATTACAGCCAACAAAAGGTAAACAGGGAATGAATTTTGGATAACTTGCAGGCTGCAGTTAGCTTAGACTGGTAGCTAGCTCCCAGAGTTCACCAAGAGTAAGTGTATTGCTTTTACTTTTCACTTTCAATGTACCACTATATACTGCAGTGAAGATAGAAAATTAAAATAATAAAGTAAAATACTAGTATTATAACCCATGTGAGAAAATATGGATTTAGAAAAGATTGTGTTGTGCTCATAAGTTTACATACTCTGGCAGAATTTGTAATTTTTTTTAGGAGAATTTGAATGGTAGTACAAAACTTGTTCTTTGGCACTATAACATACACACAAATTGACACACACAGGTTTAAATGGCTACTAAAAGTAACCATCCTCACCTGTGATCTATTTGCTTGTAATTAGTGTGTGTGTATAAAAAGTCAATTATTTCCAGATGTTATTTCCAGATCTTTAGAGAGTTCTTGGCCATAAGTTGCCATGTTAAACTACCAGTGACCAGTACGAGAGAGTATGACAGCAATAACACCAAATTTAACACACCTGCTTCCCATTTCCTTGTAACCCTAACGAGTCATGTGGTAACAGGGAAGGAAAATGGGTAAATGGGCACAATTTGGACATTTTCACTGAGGGATGTACTCAATTTTGTTGCCTGGGGTTTAGACATTAATGGCTGTGTATTGAGTTACTTTGAAGGCACAGAAAATTTACACCGTTATACAAGCTGTATAGTGACTCCTTCACATCGTATTAAGGTGTCATATCTTCAGTGTTTTCCCATGAAAATATATAATAAAATAGCTACAAAAATATGAGGGGTATAGACACATTTCTGAGATACAACATATACATAAATATCCCCTAATTATTGCTTTTTGTGAGTAGAATATTATATAATTAAACCTGTCGTTTTTCTACATTATAACTGTGTATGACGTAGACGCGCCACTGTTGCCATTATGATTGGCACACTAAGCACTGCAGCGTCAGTCTGATCAGGAGCGTCTGGATGGCGGCAGGTAAAAAACCCGCTCCGCTTTTCTGCGTTCTTAAACCTACTAAACACTTGCACCATGTACTTTTTTGTGAGCTAATTAAGTCTAAAGTGTCTGTGCTGCTTTTAGAAACGTTATTTTTAGTTTCCAAGACCGACAAGCGCTCATCGTAGCATTGCTAATGCTAATTAGCTATAGCTAGTTTACGGAGCTAATGTTAAAACTAAAACGATTCAACAAATGGAAATCTGTCTCATCGTGTTTCTGTCATTTTCCTTCATAAACAATTAGTTTATTACTTCATGTCCCATAAATGTCCACATTGGCACTGTTTTACACAAACACAGGTGGTTTAACAGTAACACACGGGCTCCAATCTGATCATCCAAACCATATTGTTATTAAAACGTGCCAATAATCACTAATTAAGCATATATTATATTTGATCAGATAATTGTTTAATAATGAGGGTTTAGTATGTATCTTTTTTAGTACCTTATATAAACGGAAATATGTTTAAACGCATCAGAATGTGTGTAAATGAGAGATGTGGTACTTACATGCTGATTGATTATTAAAGATTAAGCTGAAATTCTTTAGGAGAATCAGTTACAGGATGAACTGTAGCTGCCACTGCCTTCCCAATTTCACTCTGTTTTCTGTTGCATCTTCAAATAGATCCTTTTTCTCTGCTTTCTTCTTATTACACCGTCTAGACTACATTGTTGTTACAAATGGATGTTCACCTAAACAAGAAACGTTCCTTCCTCTTTAAGTCTGTGTGGAGCAAACACGTGCCATATTGCGCCACCTCCTGGTGGAAACATAATTGCACATAATAATGTAGGATAGTACAGTGTATGGTTTAAGGACTGTCATCTTTCTAAAAATAAATGAATACGCCCACAAAATGAAAGGATACGTTTTTTAAAACTTAAAGTCCATTTTAGTTAACTGCTTTGGACAAAATATGTATATGAGGTCAGATCAATTTAATAAATCTAATACTGGCCTCTAAGATTACCTATATGGGTAGATCACCGGTATGTTATTTGAAATTTATGCTGATATCAGATATTTATGCTAAATTATTGTAAAATGCAGTCTAGATGTTCAGTAATCCCAAGCAGGAGACCATGAAATAAAATAAATAAAATACATTTACATCATTTAGCAGACGCCCTTATCCAGAGCAACTTACAATTCATACAGTCTTAAAATCCAAGCAATTATGGGTTAAGGGCCTTGCTCAGGGACCCAACTGTGGCTAAGATGGGATTTGAACCCCTGACCTTCTGGTCCATAGTCCAGTACCTTAACCACTAGGCCACCACAGTCCCAAAATAAAAGCTGATGCATGTTTTTTTACAGCAGCACAGTGCACGTTCTCCTCAGGAGACATGAGCAGCAGCAGTACACCAGAGCTGCTCAGCTTAAGGTGGAACCAGATCCATCCTATTGGTGCTGGTCTACAAAACCTGGGAAACACCTGTTTCCTTAACTCGGCGCTTCAGTGCCTTACATACACTGCTCCCCTTGCGACTTACATGCTAAGTGGAGAGCATTCTAAGACATGTGGGTCATCCTATGTAATGATCCTGCTAGGAATTGCCCATTTGTATCGAAAACTTATGTGGTGTGTGTATATACATATGTAGAATAATAAATTAATGTAATGAATTTGGTTATTTTATTTTTGTGCAAAGGTCATGAGGCTAAATGCATGATGTGTACCATGCAGCATCACATTTCCCTGGCATTTACCAATTCGGGAAATGTGATAAAGCCCATTGGTGTGTTGGATGTTCTCAAACGTGAGTATAGGCCTGTTGATAAAGGTTAATAAGACTTATATTTGGAATAATGGGTCTTTACATGGATCTGTGTTTAGGGATCGTAGCACATTTCCATTTGGGGAGTCAGGAAGATGCTCATGAGTTCCTGGGCTACATTGTCGGGGCAATGCAAGAGTCCTGCTCGCTCAAGAGCACGTGAGTCTACATAAGCCCTAATCAGATTAGTGTGATGTAAAATTGTTACAGTTTTTTTGCTCAATCGCTTGTTTCCTGTTGTGTGTTCGTTTCATAGTTGAGCTCAATATTTCTTTCACAGGTGAACCAGACAATTAACACAACACATAACTATTGTTTCAATCTAATTAATTCTGGTTGATACTGTTGTAGGAAATTCCTGTGCTTTTTTATTCTCAAGTAAATACTTTTAAAAGCAACATCAGGTAAAGGCTACACAACTTGTGTGTGTGTATATATATATATATATATATATATATATATAATTCTGATTTCATTTGAATTTATCAGGCTGAATGGTCATACAGAGGCAACAAATCTGATCCATCAGATCTTTAGAGGCCATTTGAGATCCAGAGGTCAGTTTATACATTGTGTCATGTGTTGTATTGTATTACAAAGTGTTTACTGTTTTAACTGATGATTTTGTCATTTTTAATCATAGAGCTGTTGGAAATTGTTCAGAGTTTTATTAGTGCTTTTATTGGCTTTTTAAATAATTTCTTTTTTCACAGTGACATGTCTGACTTGCAAGACCATTTCAGACACACTGGAGCCTTTCATGGATATTGCACTGCCTGTTAAGGTAAGCAGCCATTGTTTGTTTTGTTGAAATATTTAATAGACTAGCCGTGTTACTACCATAACTGTATTTAAAGTGATTTCATGTTCTTAAACTGATGTTATCATTGGTTATCTTGCAGAATGCCCCAAGTATTACACGGGCTCTTGAGCATTTTATTAGTCCTGAAATACTGGACTGTTACAACTGCAGCAAGTAAGTGTGACATGGGTTCCTTTGCTGAATGTCTTTAAGTAATCTGCAGTAGGATAACAATCAGCTGTTCTTCTTTTTAATTTAATTATGAATTGGACTCTGCTTGTAGATGCATGAAGCTGGTTCAGGCATCAAAGTCTGTTACCATACACTGCAGTTCCAATGTGCTTACCATTTCTCTGATGCGTTTTGCTGACTTTTCTGGACGCAAAAGCACAAAGGTACTACAGTCATAAAGTTTTTGTACAACAGTGTTAGTTGATTAGCATCACAAGTATCTGTGAAAGTTGTAATATATATGATCTGCTTTGTACAGGTGGTGAGATACCCTGAACATCTAGACCTGCGACCCTACATGTCTGAGCATCATGGTGAGCCACAGCATTACAGGCTGTATGCGGTGTTGGTACACTCTGGTCATGTCTGCTACACTGGCCACTACTACTGCTACATTAAGGTTCGACCTATTGAGCATATTCTTCACTTAATACCTTCTCAAGTTTTATGTAGGATGTTCTGATCTAGCTAATGTATGGATTCATGATGAAATGTGTTATTCTCTGTTACAGTCCAGTAATGGGCAGTGGTATAAGATGAACGATTCATCAGTAACAGTGAGCAACATAACAACAGTGCTGAACCAACAAGCATATTTGCTCTTCTATATAAGGTATGGGTTTTTTATATTGTGTTTAATTAATGCTTAACCTGATTGTTTTATAGAAATGCATGAAATATTATAGTAATCATATAAAGTCTTTAAAAATCATTTAAATTGTTTTAGGTCATCAGATCAGAGTGTTTCAACAGGCCAGGCACCACAAAGATCTTCAGCCAATGGGTTTCATAACACCTGTCCATCATGTTTTGGCCCACAGGTACATCTTCACTTTACACGTCACTAGAAATGTACATTTCATAAACAATTTAGAGATCAAATCCTATCAACACTCTTATTGCAGCCCAGAAAACGCCGATGCTCACATGAGCAGGAAGCAGTAGATGAGCACACGGCCAAGAAACCCAGGAGGTCAAGGAAGAAGAAGAGCAAGGTCAAGCACAGGTAAATGTTTTTGATTTTTTATTATAAATATTTTTGATCTAACAAGTTTTTATTCCTGATCATGTTAACAAAATAGATCAAAGTTATGAATTTGATGTTTTTTTCTTTTTAGATTTGGACCACAGTGACCATTAGGTTCAGAAGAAGAAACTATTTCTGCTTGCCTTGATGCGTTTCTTTAAAACACATGTTTATTTTTCTCCTGTGTAATAAAATAGTAAATAGTAAAGATACACACTAATATAAACTACAACGATAGTTGTGATCAAAACATCTTATTTGTCTTATTTTGATATGTGTAAATTTTGATATGTGTAAATGTGATTTTTTTGTCAATTTTATAATATAATTATATTTTGTATAGTATTTTATATGGTGTTTTAATTCAAATAAATTTTTAAAATTGCTTTGATCCTTAGGTGGTTTTTGTCTATTTTTAAACACTCAAACTCGTCAGAAGGTAAAACAGCCAAGAGACAAGAGCCAACCCAAACCATGCATCCCAGCCTAAATCTAATCAAAAGCCTGCATTAATACGAATGTTTTTAGCATAGACTTAATTTATAGAGTGTCTGAATCTCAAACTAAAGTGGGAAGTTTATTCCATAGTTGGAGGTCCAAGTATAAGAAAACTTTTATCACTGCTGTGACTTTTCTTATTCTATTAACTGAAAGAAGTCCTGCACCTTGTGAACGAAGTATATGAGCTGGATTGTAAAGACGTGGAAGGTTGCTAAATAGATGGGTGATTTGATGAGCATTGAGTTTTAGGCCTTAACGTTAAAGAAAGTCATGAAATCATTACTGTTAAAATCATGTTGAACTTCAGATTCACTTTATGTAATGTTTTAGTTAATGTGGAGATTAAATAGAAATCTAGTATTCTTCTTCTTTTTCTCTATGATTGAGGATAAGTACACATCTTTCGCTTTGGTTAGAACCTGTTTATACTCTGCCATGTTATCCCTCCAAGCAATCTTAAATACCTCCAATTTATTATGTTGCCACTTGCATTCTAAACAGCGAGCTATTTGCTTTATAGTACAGGTGTGGACATTATATTATATATGTACTAGCCTTTTTTCACTGATACATTTGACCCTAGCAGGAGCAACTGTATCCATGGCTAAGCAAAAAACGCATTCTTATTGGTTGGTTGCAAGCATAGGAACGGACTTTGTAGGTGTATTAAACGTTAGATCTATAAATTTATTGATAAACACAACTGGAGTATTAGAAGTACTATTAAGCAGAAAGGACAGAAAATGTATGAAGAAATTTTGGGTAAGGCCTGGGGGGCGGTAAATAAGGTTAAACTAAAAACAGTACGGTTTAGACTTGCCTAATGATGGATCAGTCACATTAAGAACCAGTATTTCAAATGAATAAGCCTTATAATATATTTATTGCTAACACCTAGATCTTTATAAAAAATTATGGCTACGCCTCTTCCATGACCAAAACTGTACCCAGGGAGAGGAAGCCTTATGTGTTTAATGATTAATTTAGTTATTAATTAATGTACAATCAGTGCTTTGCTTGTAAGTGATCAAATGGTAAGTAATCCTATCTTAAGTTTAAGATTGGTATTTCTACAGGAGCTCTCTGTGTTTATCAGACATTTTGACTGCATGTGTAATATAATAGTAATTAGTAAAGATACACACTAATATATAATTCAACGATAATTTATAACTGTTATATCTAATCAATACATTTTATTTGTCTTATTTTGATTTGTGTGAATGTGTGATTTTTCTTTTGTCTATTTTATAATTTAATATAAAATCCTTAAATGGATCAAAGTAAAACAGAAAAAGTTGGCATGGAATAGGAAATTCTAAATAATAAAACAAACAAAAACAACAAAGACAAGTCTTTCTTACATGTACATTTATTTAATTGCAGACAGTATAATCCAAATAAATATCATGGTTTGACTGAACAATTTCTTATCTTTTGTTAATAAACATCAATTACCTAATTTCAGGCCTGCAACACATTAAATCAACTGCAGTGATTTCAAGCAGGTGATATGAACAGGTGATTGT